>PVJC01021226.1:0-28294 GCA_004026665.1 Murina feae | reverse complement strand
CTTTCTTTCGTTTTCTTTCTTTCTTCCTTTTTCATTGTACCTGTATGAGAAGATGGATGTTAGCTGAGCCCACTGTACTAATCATCTCACAATATATGTAAATCAAACCATCAGGCTGCACGCCTTAAACTTACACCGTGATGCATGTCAATTATTTCTCAATAAAACTGGAGGGGAAAAAGGAAACTAAAAAAAAAAAAAAAAAAAAAATCTCAGCAGGAAATCTCAAAAATAATAAAACTCTACTTATCCTTATGCAAAGACTAAAACATGAGAAAGATACAGCATGGCAAGGTGACTTGTTCAAGGTCACAGGGCAAATTAGCCCAAAGCCAAGGACCCAGGCTCCTGGACAGACCTAAGATGAAGGGTGGGGTGAAGTTGCTGCTGCACTGTGTGCGTTCCTTTCTCGTGGAAGTCCAAGGAGCGCATTTTTGGTGATGAAAAACACAAAATAATTTCACAGATTGAATATTACAAAATTCTGGGTGCGTTACCACTGTGGCTACTTTAATATTTCTCCGGCGTCTGGTCTTGCAGGCAATGCCTCATTGAACTGGTGACATACAGTCAAATCTTTTTATTTTATTTTTTATTTCAGAGAGAGGAAGGGAGAGGGAGATAGGAAAATCAACAATGCGGGAATCGTCGATCGGCTGCTCCGGCAGACACCTACTGGGGATCGACCCGAAACCGGGGCATGCAAGGCAAGGCTGTCTCAGTGCTAGTGCGTTTCGGGGGGATGCTCACCCTTTGGCTGACCATGTTCCCGTCTGAATAATGGCTGAGGAGGTTTTCCTGTGACACAGGGATGAGGGGACGACGCACTCTGGCTCTGTGCCAGACCACACTCATCTGACTCCTTCATCCACGAGCCCATTCAGCCCGGAAGCTCTTCTGTCTGCTAACAATCCCTTCCCGTAGACGGCACTTAAGAAAAGGACGTGGCAGTCATTCATTTTTCGTGTTTATCCATTCTAGAGGAAAGTCTTCCTCGGGAGAAAACTCAGGGTTAGGTGACCCTCCCAGATTTCACCCGAGGTCATGACAGTCCGTGGTCCCCAAAGCCTTGAGGTCCTAGATCACATGTGTAATGTTGGCGGGAGGCCATGGGCAAGACAGGCCTTCCCAGTGCCACTGCCTCCAGCTCCCGCACAGCACAGAGGTCGCTTCTGCAGCAGGCCCTGCAGGTGTCCACGCTGGCGGCCACGTTCGCTAATTCCACAGGGCCCACGGACCAAGCCTCACGGAGCACTGGGGTGCTCCCAGCCTCCAGGGCTGCAACTCCTCATCGGACATTCACCCTTCTTCTGTGCTTTCCTAACTTCACAACAAAACTGCAAGGAAAAACAAAACAAAACAAAACAACAATGATTAGCTGCAAATTAGATATTCCGGTGAAGGCCTCGAATTATTTTTCAGGACAAAGGGCTCAATTCCCTGCTCTCAGGTGTATGATTAAAATCAATTAAATCACTCTTCCAATGTCAGCCGCAAGACTCTCCTGACAAATGAAATTATTCCAGGCAGGAGTCCGCCTCCCTCTGCAGCCCTTCCCAGCCGCGGCGCTCAGAGGGGATGAAGCGCTCAGCTCGGGATTTCGGAGACTTTTTCCATAAGAAGGAGCGCAATCCCGGCCCGCGGAAGGCCAGGCGGCGGTCTCCGGTGGCCGGATTTGATGGCCTCTGCACGTGGAGATAGATCTGCAGCTAACGAACAGGAAACACCGCTGTGGAAAGTTAACTCTTCGGGGGCTGAGCCGGCCTGCTTTACATAAATTGAGGTTTTCTTGGCAGGAAGCGGAACAAGCCCTTCGCATTCAGGACGTAGCCTTTGTGTGTCTCCCGTTATGCCTGAGACCATCCTCGGCCTCCTTTTCCCACCGAAGAAGCCCTGTCTTCGCCCCCAAGGTCGTCGGTGGGTCTGAAGCCAAGACAGAAGCCCGTGTGCCTGCCTCGCCTTCCCGGGGGGCCCGGGGGCTTAGCCCCCATCAGCCGCTGCTCCCCCGCAGAAATCAGGCCTGCGAGCTCCTTTCGAGGGAAAACAGAAAGTAGATATTCCCATGGAAACCGGGACAACGGTTCCCTATTGACACAGATGCTCCGCGAGATCCCGGCTACCTTTCGCAAATGACTTGCTTCTTCATTTATTATAACATATGGGCTCGGGTGTGACTTCGGCCCAGGAGACGTTCGTCCATATTATATGCTCATTTGGTTTGGCTTATTTCTCTCCCCGAAGAGGATTGAACAAATGTTTGCTCTACTCCGGAAGTTTTCCTCTCGGCCTCCCTCCCTGCAGCCCACCCACCATCCCCAGCCCAGCTCCTGGGGAGCCCTGCTCCCTGGTGCCCTTGTTCCCCCTCCCCATGTCCCCCGTCCCCAGCACCCCGCAGGAGCAGGCTGCCTCTGAGAGACGTGCTGGGGCCTGAGTGCCTGGCTGGGCAGGTTCCAGCTCTGGTGAGACTTTGCGGGCTCAGTGCCTTCCCATTAGGTTCTGCCCCCAGCGCGCCCCTCTCCCCTTCCATCTGAATTCAGTTCTTCTCCATGGGGGGCTGGCTCATCGAAGACACACCCACATCCACTCCCAAGCCACTGCCCAGGATCCCTTGCCCAGCAATGTTGTCCCCATGGCCGTCATCCCTGACCCTGCCCCTCGCCCCATCTTCCCTCCTTCCCTCTCTTCCTGCACCACATGGGGGGCTGGCCACACCACACTGGGACAGCCTCCAACTGTCCACTGCTCTTCTCCACTTGGCCCGCTGCCATCCCATGCTGTGAGGAAGGCCCAGCCTCCGGTCCAGCTTGAGAATTCTTCTTGGACTTGGTTCAAGGAAAATTCATGTGTGGAGTCCTGGGCTCCTGCGTAAGGCTGGGCCTGACTCCCAGCTCTGGAACTCACTCTTGGTGACCATGGGCATGTCGCTTATGAAGACGCTGTGTCTTATCTGAATGGTGAGGACGGTGTGCCTACCCCTGGGTGGGTGTGAGGTTAAATGAGACCCTCTGTGGGAAGAGCTCAGCACAGAGCCTGACTGAGTCCTTCTCCTCGGAACACTTTGCTGCAGGCTCCCTGGCACAGGT
The DNA here is from genome assembly GCA_004026665.1 of Murina feae. Classification (NCBI taxonomy): domain Eukaryota; kingdom Metazoa; phylum Chordata; class Mammalia; order Chiroptera; family Vespertilionidae; genus Murina; species Murina feae. The sequence goes on along the minus strand of PVJC01021226.1, from coordinate 25,211 downwards.
CTCTGTCTGGAGGGCTCCGAAAGGCAGCGGCCTTTGCTGTGTGCACATCTTTTATTCGTGTCCTCTCGAGCAGGGCCCGGCTCCTGGTGAATGTGACTAAGAGCTTCCCATCAAGGGAAATGAATGTTCAATTTGCTGACATTGCCAAACTTTATTATGAAATAAGGATGGTCCGGTCTCCTGCAGACCTTTCTCAGTTTGGGTCTGAACCTTTGAAGAACATTTTCTCCAGCAGACGCATAGCCTGTGGTATTCACGGGTCAGATCCGAGTCCTCACCATTCACCGCAGCTGTCGAATGCAGGAGCTGCCCAGAGGTCAAGGTCACCAGCCCCAGGCTACACAGAGTCTGGACCGGAGACGATCAGACCCTGCCTTGGGAGCAGTGGTGAGGGGGATGACCACCTTTCCTACCATGAGGCCAGTCATGAAACTTCCAGCTCACTCTCCAAGCACATTCCGAATGCATCCATTTTCATCCACGTTGGCTGCCGCCCCAACCTCATCTGTCTCGACTGAATTATATCACGAGCCCCTCATTAGCACTCTGTTTCGGCTCTTGCCCAGGCCTGCTCCTCCAACGACCCGACGTCCCCCAGGCAGCTCCCTCCTCTGCTAAGTCCCTTCACAGGGGTGAGCTCCTCTCGAAAAGAGGTCCAAACGCCTTACCTGACTCACAAAAGTATTTCCTCAGCAGCAAACCTGACTTCCTCTCCACCTCCTCATCTGTCCATTGACGCCTTCTGTGCGTTTCCTCTGTGCACACGCATTGTCTGGGGCTGGGCTGCCTCCCTCACTTGTTTCCTCAGGTTGTAGTTCCTTCTTCCGTAAGACGCTGTCCTCTTTACCACGGCTTTGTAATAGACCTTGATATTTGAGAGCCCAGACAGTGTTCTTCCTATAGCCAATGACTCTGACTGATGCGTAATGTGTGGGTGAACGTTCCATATGCTCTTAAAACAACATATAGCGTCTGAGGGCTGCCAGCGGGACCTGTTACTAGACAGAGATGAGCCACTGTGAGAGTCGAATCCTCTATAGCCTTAGTATGTGTTCCCTTGCTTGACCTGGCAGTTTCTCGGGGAAATCTAATATGCTTATAAATATGTCAGCTTTTCCTTGCAGTTCTGTCAATGGCACCTTCTGTAGCCATACGGGTAGGGTATTGGGAGCATTTAGGTCAGCACTGTTAACTTCTTCTTACGCAGCTGGTTGCTGAGTCCCTGCCACCTGCCAGGATGTGTCTGGATACGTGAGTTATGGCTGCGATAGAAGCCCTATTCACGTGGCGTTTACAGTATTATTATTTTATCCTGGTGGTTCCTTTCTTACTATTATTCATTACAAATGTCATCATTGCTGATGGTTTTACCTTAAAGACTGTTATTTTTTTAGGACTATTCTTTTTGATATTATTACATTAGCTTGCTTTCTTTCTTTCTATTAGCCTCAGATGTACTTTCCATCTTTTTCATTTGTAATCTTACCCGGCATTATATTTGAGTTGAGTTTCTTAAAAAAAAAATGACCATTAGCAAGATTTCAGTAATCTATTTGTACAGCTTTATCTCTTTGAACAGTGACCGTCCCCTTCTCCAACATGATTCGTACACTCTTCTGATTTCATGAACAATAGGCTTACTTATCGGGGGCCCTGTCCAAGATCCCCAGAACATTCCTTATTAATTGATTAGACCTTTTGATAATTTTACCATATTTCATCAGTATATATATTTTCATAATTCTCCCTGGTTTCCCTTCTTTTATTACCTTGCATTGAGTTTACAGTTTTCTTTCCTCTCCTTTTTCCTCTTTACTGACTTCCAGGATGTCTAAAGACTTTATCCGCTATTACTTTTATGGTCAACGTTAAATATTTAATACGCATCATTAGCGTATAGCATCCAAAACATATCCATGTCTCTGAGTTTTTCTCAGAAAATACATGAGCTTTAGCTTGTGTCATTCCCATTAACCTCCATGTTGCTATTTCTTTGTATCTGAGTACAGTCGTGTGTGAGCTCCAACAAATCATAGTTTCTTGTTGTTGCTTTACAGTGAGTGCTGATGTAAGTTTATAACTATGTAATCTGACAGTGAATCCTGCTCTCTTTTCATACTTCTGTTTCCTGGGATAAAATTCCAAAGAACTGTTTGAACATAAGCTTTCATCTCAGGCTCTGTGTGGGGGGAACCCAGCTGGATGTGATGATGAGGCAGAGGAATGGGGAGCTAGAAGAGAGTTCAATTTTTTAAGTCGCTGATGAGGACGAAATGCTGCCTTCAGAAACACACGAAGTCTTCTATATACATGTGATGCTGGTGACAGTGACCTTGTCTTTATGGGGCGACACACGTTACAGGTTTGTGCCATTTCCACCAGCGACCCTCGGCTTCCCAGGTGGAGGAGAAGAGAAGGAAGAAGCTGGTTGGACTGAGGTTCGCAGGTGTGCCAGGAGGTTACGCTAAGGCGAGAGTGTGCATGGGGTATGGGGGTCCTTGGGAAGCAAGTGGGCGAAGAAACTGAAGATCAGAGGAGGGTCAGTGAAGAGCAAGGAGAAAACAGCGAGGCCCAGGCTCTGATGGTCGTGATGAGGGAGGCAAGGGTACTGGTGGGCAGGCAGGCACGGCCGAGCAGGCGCGCACTGAAGGCACATGCAGCATCTTGCTGGACCTCGCAGAACGCCCAGAGGGCCGGCTGGCTGGCGGGACCTGCTGCTGGGACCGCGCACACCCTCCTCCCCATGCGGCGTCCACACACTCACACCAGCCTCTCTGTGGCAGCTCCGCCATCCAGGCTTCTTTTTACAGCAAGACAGCTCCAGCTGAGGAATCGAGCTCGCGGGCAGGGAATTACATAACTGCTAGTTCACACACTGTCCTTGATGGTTGTTTTGAGGAGCCATAGTGACATTCCTTTTCTTTGTACTTGACAACAGAAATCAAAATCCCCAAGAGGAAAAAGAAAGGTGATGAATCCACCAGAGGGAGCTTAGAGTCACAAGTTTCCTTAGACCTTCCTTCCTTCCTTCCTTCCTTCCTTCCTTCCTTCCTTCCTTCCTTCTTTCCTTCCCTCCCTCCCTCCCTCCCTGCCTCCCTCCCTCCCTCTTTCCATCCTCAAACACCAATCCCTCAAAGTACTTTTTGACTTCCATTTGTTTTGGCAGTAGTAAATATTTTATTACTCAAAAAGGGAAGCAGTGTTTGTTGTTAATTGTTTTTGATTAAATATGCTAATTACATCTTGGAATACTAATGACGCACGGTGCTAAATGTTTTAATAATGCCCTGAAATGAGCAGGCAAATATAACCACAAATTAACCGGGAATGGCTACGGAGCGCTCCTCATTTTAAATTGTAATAATCCCGAGCAGAGGGGGGACAGCAGACTCGTGTCACCCCAGTGTGGAGGGGAGAGAGCCTTGTTGAACAGGGCTGGCGACTCCGCGCGAAAGTATTCGTGGGGAATCTCACCTTTTCCAGAGAACCGTCAGGGGGTTGGCTGCCCCGAGTCTGCCAGGACTCAGGGCCCGTAAGTCACAGCACGTCAGGACTGGATGGTGAGCCCAGACTCCTCCTCCTGTGGTCACATGAGGTGGCCATCCACCCGGAGCACAGGGCGGGGTGGGTGACACGTGGCCAGGAGGACTTCCTGTGCCCCAGCCCCAGGCAGCCTATCCAAAGCCACGGTCACATGAGTCCCAACCTCTAGAGCTGTGGCTCTCAGCCAAGGGCAGGCTGGGACATGGGTAGTGTCTGGAGACAGTGCTGGTCTCCAGGGTTGCTCCTGGCATCCCTGAGTAGAGACCAGGTTGCTGCTGACCATCATGTAGCGCACAGGGCAGTCCACTCAGCAACGTGTCCGCTCCCAAAGGTCAGCGAGGCAGCCGCTGAGGAGCCTGCGAAGGTCCGGTCACCCAATTCCTGCAGATGGAACTGAAAAGGAGTGTGGGGAGGGGTGGGGATGCAGGCTGCCAACGCAGGAGTGGGACTCCACGGGCCAATCAACCCGTTTTCTTCATGTTAAACCCCAAGGAAAAGCAGGGGAGGGCGGGGGAGGATGGGAAAGGAGGGAGGAGGAGGGGAGAGCCGAGACTAACGAAGATTTGAGAAGTTCCAACTAATTGCGATGCATGGATCTTGTTTTGATCCTGATTTGAACAGTAAATTGTTAAAAATTTATAAGGTTGCCAAAGGAATTCGAGCCCTAATTGGATATTTAATGAGAGTATAAAAATATTGTAAAATTTTTCGGGGAATAATGGTATGGTGTGTGTGCACGCGCGCGTGTGTGTGTGTGTGTGTGTGTGTGTGCGTGCGTGCGTGTCCTTATTTTTGCCTGCATAACCTGAGAATTTTGAGTTTCATATTTGCTTTGAAATATTGTGCAGCGGGGTGGGCTGAGGCAGCCGAAACACGGTAATTATTGCCTAAGCAGAATGGCTGGTACATGCGGTTGGTCTTATTATTCTATTTTTGTGCACCTTTGATATTTCCCAGGCTGGTTTCTTTTAAGGAGGACTGTTGTGGCTGAAATCATGGAGAAGCCAGCCGTGGAGTCCTGGAAAATCCCCCGGGGGTTGACCCCTCCGCAGAAGGACAGCTGCCGAGGCTTGGCGGTGGGCGCGGGGCCTGGCGGGGCCTCCACCTGTCCGCGTCCCGCGTGCACCCACAGGGCCGTTCGTCCACAGCACATGAGACACAAATGCCTCAGTTGCAAAACGAAGGCCATTTGGGCTGGACCTTAAGGTTCCCTCTTTCAGGTTCAAGCTCCTTTTATTGTCTTCGTTGAGTTTTCAAAGAAAAAGACCAAAAAGTTAAAAGACCGCAGTTGGTCTCAGCCGTAGCAATGCTGGTGGTGATGTGGATGTCAGGGCTGGGAGAGAGGGGTGCGGGGAAGGGGGGAAGGGCGTGAGCATTTCCGGGGGAGGGGCCGCTGAAAGGTCCCATTCATAGGCGCCAGCAGCCGGCCTCTCCCTTCGTGACTCCCTGGCACCCGAGGTGTTTGCAAGGTGCCAAGAGGGAGGACACACTTGCGCGATTGTAATAAAGCAGCCCTTTTACTAGCACAGCCTCTGTGATTCGGTTACAAGGCAAACACTCCCACGGTCACAGGGGCCCCCCCGCAGCAGCGCCCCTCTTCTCGGCAACCCTCCCCGGCCCTGATTCACCCCCCCCGGGGGGAGGGGCATGACTTCTACAGAGAGAGCAGCAACCATGTGTCCTGAGCAGCCCCCACAATGGAGCCCTGCAGCCACCCAGGGGAGCCGCCACTCCAGGGCCAACGCGGGAGCCAGGCAGGGGGCGCGGGGCAGGGGGTGGAAGGAATGCGGTGTTTCTATCCCAGGGAGGGGGTTGGGAGCACCAAGGGGACCCAAAGACACATTCGGCTGTGCTTGCTCCTTGGCATCAAAGCAGCAAACAAAGCTGCGCCCAGGCCTCAGTCTCCCTGCAGGCTGGGGTCTTGTGAAGCAGAGGCCCAAGAGAGGTCAGGCACCTGGGGGCTCATGGGAAGCAATGCCTGCAAAGGAAAAGGGGGTGCAGGACTAAGCAGGGGAGCCACCAACCAGGTCATGGCTCCGACCGACCGAAGGCTGAGCAGTGGGCAAGCATGGCCCGGCCCTTGGCCCACCGAGAGCTGGGATCCTCTGAGGCCGCCTCTCGAGGGGCATCCCCTTGACCTCGAAGATGACACTGACCCTGAGGAGGAGCAAGAGGCCAAGCACGCACCTCACCTCCGGCCAGGGTCCTCGCTGGGAGGGCGAGATGAGGATGCACCCGTGGGCCCCTCATTTGCAAAATAAGAGGAAGAGCTTACCTGGCACCTCAGGCCTGGCCGTGAAGGGGCCTCTGCACAAACAGATGCGCTGAGTTGCCGAGCCGCCCCGGCCGGGCTCCCCAGAGAAGGGAAGCCACCCATCGGGGGGAGGGAGTCCCCAAGGTTGTCGCAGGACACCTGGGACTGCGAGGGGACGTTCAGGCCGGGACCTCGCCGAGGCCCCTCGTGCTCAGGTGGAGACTCTGCTCGGCTCCGATTGCTAGCCTCTCCCTCAGCTCCAGCTGCCTGAGCCGACGCAGGGCCAGCACCCTCGGTGCCCTCGCCCCGCAGCCCTGGGACACCCCTCACCGCTGCCCAGAGCACCCATGCATGTGAGCTCCGTGAGGACACAGGCCGCCGCCACTGCCTGCACCGCCGTGTCCCCAAGGCCTGCCCAGAGCAGGCAGCTGACACATCTCTCTTGGCTTGAGCAGCAGCTCAAAACCGACACTTGCAAAGCAGCTTTGGTTATTGAAAACGTGGCTGACTTGGAAGCCGGGGCCGGGGGGCCTTCAGGAGCAGAGACGGCTATCCCAAAACAACACATGAACCCCGCGGAGAAGCATGCCTTAACCTCTACAGGCTGTCTGTCTCCCTGGCACCAACAGCAAGCCTTGCGCTTGACGGTGGACCAGGAGGGCGCCCCCTGCTGTCAGGGTCACAGGAACGCCGCCCAGGAGCCCAGGGTTCAATCACCAAGTTCTTCCCTCTGTGATCCCAGCAACCAGCAAAGACAAGGAACAGAAAAGGCGATGTCACTGCTAGGAAGGAAGGATAACACCCTCACTCTTCCCAACCTGCAGCCTGTAAGTGACCCGCTGACACCACTGTCAACGTTAGGGAGGTATTTCCCGGTTCACGGTGTGCTGAGCCACCCCTGGTCTTTCTTTGATGTGATGGTGAAGGAGAGGAGGGGACCCCTGAGCCAACAGGCTGCACGAGCTCCCCACTGAACACAGGAGAACAGCCTCACCGGCCGACAGAGAAACACACGTTATCATCACGAGCCCGTGGTCTTCGCCCCACGTATGGACACACGTTTTAAAGAGAGGGCCGGGGTAGGTGAAATGGGGTGGTTTTCATGCGGTTGGGACAGTGCACATTGTTCTCAACAGCTGTTCAGGAAGGAATATTGGTGAATGAGTCCCTCTTACAATCAAACATCTGTAGAGACCTTTCCCATAGAACCGTTAATGTGAGATTGCTAATATCCACGGGCAAGTGTGTCATGACACGTAAGCATGGAAAAGCCCAAGTCCCCAGGAGCCGGAGCATGAGCCCTCGGCACCATGTGAAGGCGAGTTGGGGGCTTTTGCATGAGGGCAGACCTGCAGGAGGCTCTTATTAATATATATATATTTTATTGATCTCAGAGAGGGAGAGAGAGGGAGAGAGAAACATCAATGATGAAAGAGAATTGTCAATTGGCTGCCTCCTGCAGGCCCAACACTGGGGATCAAGCCCACAACCCAGGCAAGTGCCCTGACCAGGAATCAAACCATGACCTCCTGGTTCATGGGTCAACGCTCAACCACTGGGCCACACTGGCCAAGTTCCAGGAGGCTCTTTGAAGACGGTGAAGCTGCCCCCTCTGGCCTGGCCGGGAGGACGCCCATAAGGTGTTTGACGTGAAAACCAAAATCAGACCCCAGAATACTGGGTATTGACATGGCTTCATTTTTGTCTAGAATCTGTAATAGTGTATGCACACACATGCACAGGTACACACATGTATGCATGTGTGTGTGACATATATAAGGCTCAAAGTCTATGAGGCTACATACTACCTATTAATATTATCCCTAAGCTGTGGGGGCTGGAGCCTATAACTTATTTGTACAGTTTCGTGTGGTTGGAATTACTCCGAAAGAATCATGCGCTCATTATTGTAAAATAAGTATGAAGAAGCTAAATCGCTGATGCCATCTGTTTGGTTACTGCTGTTCTTCCGTGGTTTATTATATTTATTTGCTTTTTTTTTATGATTCGCCTTTTCCCTCCCAACAGCTGGTCTCTGGGGAGAAAGCCACTGGGTGGTGTTTGGGACAAGTGGGTGTTACCTGGGTCGCCTCACCCTCGGGGCAGAGACTCACACAGCGGGTGTGTTAGGCCCGCCTCGCCTCCCTCCCGCACTCGCTCTTGGTTTGAGCAGCACTAAGCCAGTCCGTGGGGGTCCCAGGTTTACTTGACTCCCTTCTTCTGCCCTCTCCCCCGTCTCCCCCCCATCACATATGAATGACCTGACGTTCGGCCGTCCCTCTGTTCCTCCGGCCATGCACAGACACGGGTGTTGGTGTGCGCTGGCCCACAGGGCTCTGCAGTCCCGGCCTATCTTCTTCGCCTTGCAGCCCTGGAGCCACGCCCTTCGTGCATCACTCTGACACTCAGCTCAGCTCACTGACTCGTGGCTGCTCGAACTCAGCCCTCCCCCATCCCCCCCACCCCCCATTGCCAGGCCCCAGACTCGGCCCTGTGAGCCCTGAGGGGAGTGACCTATTGCAAAGCCCTAGGACCCCTGAGCCTGCTGCTGCCCCAGCAGGAGTCCCAGGAAGGAATGGCTTGTCCGGTTGGACGGAACGCTCTTTCCCAATAAATAACAATAATTTAATGTTTCCCATTGCAGTTGGCATACAATATCGTGTCATTCAGGTGCACAGCCAAGTAATTAGGCATTTCTATCACCAGCGAGGCCATCACCTGATAAGCCCTTCCTGGTTTTAGCAACAGGGCCCAAGCACCTGGCAAACGGAAGACCCCTTGTACCAGGGTCCTTGTCGTCGGCACCAGCAGTGCGCAGAGCAGAAGCATGAACTCAGGTCTCCTCCTCCCTGACTTCGAATCAGTTTGAACACTTTCTGCCCATATTTCTATTGGGTTGTTTGTCTTTTTCTTGTCAAATTTTAAGAGCCGTTTACACCTGTAAGATACTGTGTGTAATAAATATGAACCAGACTTACTGCCTGTTTTGCAAAATGTTAGCAGATCTGTTCTTTGTTTATTGACTGTGTCCATGTTCTATTTCATCACTGAAACACGTTCCATTTTTATAGACTGAAACGGGTCTGTCTTTTCTTTTGAAACTGCTGAGTTTCTCGCTCAGGGTACTCCAGTGAATGTGCCGCATGCCTCACTTCAGAAAGTGTGTGTCTCAGTGACCAGTGAGGTGCTAGGCCAAGCTCTTTCCAGAATTCTCAGCCTCCGTTCTCTCTCCCACAGGGGCATCCAGACCCTCGCCAACCTGCAAAGGAACAGGCCCCATGTGGTCCCACCCCCAGCAAGCCCACGGCCGCCGCGGGCCTTGAGGTACCTGCTCCGAGGGACAGCCAGGTAGCCTGGAGTTGGGTGGAGAGCGGAAAGTCATATGCGCGTTGCTAACTCTGGGAATCTGCGTGTAATTTCTAAATTGAATTGACCCTCTTGTGACTTAAAAACAGCTCATATAAATTACTTGAGAATAGGGATTTTCTATTCCCCACGATTTCATTATATAAAACATCGCCAAAGCCGTATTGATTGTGTTATAATTTGTCCTTCGGCCCCCCTTCCCTTTGGAAGGGCCGCATCTGGTACAGGGCTGGGACCTTGTCGGCCCCTCTCGCTCACCTGCCCTGGTCTCCCGCTCAGCCCTATGCGCTCTGTAGCTTGGGTACCTGGGCATCCCGCTTCTCATGGAGAAATGTAAGGTGATGCCCACACTCTCCTTTGGCACGTGCCAGCTACGGAGGTCTCCTGAGCCAGCACCGTGTCCCCTTCAGATGGCTGTGCGCCTCGTTCTGCTCCTGGCCCGGCCACAGGGCTAGTCAGGAGCATGGCGGCTGGCAGTGTGCATCCCTGGGTCACATGAGAGGACACATTGTCCAGCAACTACAGAAACGGAGGCTGAACTGGAACTTCTGAGCAAGTTTAGTCTTGTGACCTTGAGAAGGTCACATGGCCTCTTGGCAAAAGATTATCGTCAGTTTCCTCGGATTCATTCCCTGAGACTCGGCAGGAGGGGTGGCGAACATCGCCTCCCTGCCCATGAGGTGGCATCAGACCTGTGACCCAGAAAAGCCCAGGCAAGGCCTGGGATCCCAGAGTGCCTCACACAAGCCTGAGCGCGGGTGCCACTCCCCAAGTTCCCTCCAGAAATGGGCGTTTCCATTTACATTAGTGAAAGTTAAATAAATAGAATGAAGCAAATGTGCAGTCCCTCGTGGCCCTGGCCACATCCCAGCGGTCAGTAGCCACCCGTGGTTGGGGCGGGGCCTGGACAGCACCGACAGAGACGTCCTACCCACGCAGGCCTCGGTGCTGAGCAGGCAGGCGCCGTGCTACACAGGGGACAGTCCCCAATATCCACTCCATTTCACTTCTGACCTCTGCGACTCTGCAAACCCACAGGTCTGGGCCACGTACTAATATCTGAAGACCACAAGTGAGTGTTTGGAGTGGCATCCAACTCCTGCTTGCTTGACCTTATGGTTTCCGAGCCCATATTAATCTTAATTGCGCCGTTAAAACATAGTAAATATCTTTATACGAATTAAGTGATAATAGGAATTTGCCGCGGTTTTATTTTTCGGGAATTAATCTTAAAATAAGCTGCTTATACAAATCTTTAACCAAGCAAAGACTAATCCAGAGTACAAACACGACTTTGATCAGATACATTCAAACAAACATTTTTGTGGCAAATATTAGCAGAGACCAGGCCGTGACTGGGGATGGTCATCAGCGAGTGACAGCGAGGAGAGGAAAGGGCGGTGGCCAGGTGTGCTCCGTGCTGACGGCCACACTCTAGACCTGGATCCCTGGTGGACGCGCTGTCGTTGTCAGCGACTTTGGTTAAAGGAGAACCAGGACTCTGTGAAATGCCTCGGTGGAGAAGGAGCTTTAAAAAAAAAAAGAGTTTGTGTTAAACGTATCCCTATTTAGCTGGATTTCCGTTTGAGAGAAAATGCATTTATTCAGGAATTGCTCACGTCTTCACCAACCAGCAGAAGTGGGTCAGTTTAGCTTCACAGGGTCCCCCCTGAGCTGAGCTGACTGACTGCTATGCGTCGGCCGACAGGAAGCTCCGCACAGAGGCCCAGCAGCTTCAAATAACAGTCCATGACCACACGGTGGGGGTTTCTTTTCCATTTCACACGTGACACCTGACAAACAGAATATTTATCATGTAAATGAGCCGTCTGAGCCACGATGATAAAATTCAGAGCCATGAGCCCACACCAACATCAAACTGAAATCTTCGCCTTGCTTCATAGCTCCTCTATTCTGCGTGCTGTAGCCAGGAAGTGGCCTCCAACTGAACATTATGTCTTTGACTACTTTGCCATTTTCTTAAATAATTCTAGCACCTGTGTAAGTGCGCTTACCGATGCATTGTTAAATTTGGAGTGCACAGAATCTGGGGAGATTTGTTTGCTTCCTAACCATTATTTCTCTGAAGTGTGGGTGGACTGAATTCCGCTCTCAACGCAGTTACAGCCCAAGGTGTAGATTTTTTTAAATAAAAACCCTAAGACTCTAAGAAACGTGTTTGTTTGTTTCCTGCTTCTGGGGCCTGGAAATGAATCCAGGGCCATTGCAAAGCTGACTTTGTAATGAGAAAAGTCATACGTGCACACGGAGAAGTGTAGGAAGGTACCGGACGCAGCGCAAGCCGCTTTCCGCGGTCGGCGTCCGGCCTCGCGTTCGGGAGGCAGTGCGTTGCAGACCTGCAGGCACGCCCTCCGCTTTTACACACATCGGGTCGAACACACTGTGCTTCAGCTTGCTTCCACTTCACCAAGGGCCCCCCCACGTCGTCCCAGGAGCTCGGCCTCACTTTTCCTTGTTTTATGTGTAGATGTTGTTTTTGTTTAAAATTTTGTTTTTGTGATCAATTTCGTGCCATTTCCTTACCTGGCCTTCTTTCCCTTCTGAAACCCATCCTGCAGCAAACATTCTGTTACAGATCTCGGTGGGGTTTTCGTAAATAGGTCTGTGGAATAAGTTCCTTGCAGTGGACATCCATTGTAAACTGTCGGCAGACACCGTCAGATTGCCCCTGACACCGTGTTTCCGTTACACTCTTGCCTCCGGAGAGTGAGAGAGCCTCCTTTCCCGCCTCCTTGCCAATCGGAACTGCTCAGTTGCATCACTGGCCTGTTTTGCACCTTCCTGCACCGTGGCCTTGGCCATTGGCCTTGATTCCTCCAACTGTGGACTTTGGGTTTGGCCATGGACTTGCTTTCATGACCGGGGCTCCTCCCGCCGCTGCCCCTCTGTGGGATTGCTCCAGGCCCCGGACATGCAGCCGAGGGAGCTGCATGGAGGCAATGGGGCAAGTCAGGCAGAGCTTCCAAGTCCTTGACCTGGTACTGCTGGCAGCTGCCGTGCCTCTCAGGTTGGTGACCCCTGTCTACGTGGGGTCCCAAGGCCCCGGGCCTACTCTGCTTTCTTTTTTAAAGTACTTGTATTGATTTCAGAGAAGAAGGGGGAGGGGGAGAGAGACAGAAACATCCATGGTGACAGAGGAACATCCATCAGCTGCCTCCTGCCCGCCCCACGCTGGGGATTGAGCCCGCAACCCAGCATGTGCCCGGACCAGGAATCAAACTGTGACCTCATGGTTCCCAGGCTGATGCTCAATCACTGAGCCACACCGGCCAGGCTGGTCTGCTTTCTTTCAGGCACCTTGCTCAGAAGCGTCACCCACTCCCTTATTCTTCCAGAGAAACCGATGCCACCCCTCTGGGCAGCCCCCACTCCCGCCCCTCACTCGGCTACCAGGAGGGAATCTCTGGATCTCGAAGGCAGGGAGGACCGTGAGGTCACAGGTCATCATTTATTCACAGGAAACATGGATTCTAGCTCCAGACTCACCCAATGTGAATGCCTGACACCCAGGACTGGGTGAGGTGAGGGGGCAATATGTGAGCCGGAATACCCCGGCACTCATCACTGCCACACTTGCCGCTGCCCCCCTGCACCAGGCCAGCCCCCCATCTAAATCAGCCCTCACCTCCCCCGCGTTGTCTGAAACCCCCGACGCCACAAATGCCTGTTTGTCGGTCTTGTTCCCCACACGCGTCGATGCCCGAGGCAGCCCCTACCAGCAGGAGTAATGGTGGAGGGTGCAGAGCACTGGAACCTCAGGGCAAAACAAAGCGCCCGCAGGTTAGTGGGGAAAAAGGAAATCTGGGAAGGATGGCCTCTGTTTAGTTACTCAAAAAAGAGTAATAAGAAAACTCCCCCTGCAGGCGCTTTGTGGTTAATGCAGAGGAAGCAGATAAAGGTCCTGCAAGACCTGTGCTCCTCCAGCCCATGCGGAGGGTTTCCCCTCCATGTCTGACCCAGCAACACAGCTGCATCAGGGATCCAGAACCTGCGCCTGGGGAGAAGGATGATGCAGCCGAGCACCCCTTCCCCCTTCCCCCTCCCTCGGGCCACCGCTCCCAAGCTCAAGGTCAGCGCTAAAGGAACCCTTCTTGCTCAGAGATGAAAATGCTCCTGCACGTGTTCACCCTTCGTCTCAGACACTCCGGGGCCGGAGGGAAGGGTTTCAGTGGGGGAAACCTGAGTCCTCCCCACGCGAGGAGGAGGAGGGAGAGGAGGAGGTGGAGGTGGAGGAGGAGGAGGAGGAGGGAGAGGAGGAGGAGGGAGAGGAGGAGGTACAGGAGGAGGAGGAGGGCAGCGAAAGCACAGGCGAGGCCGTGGAAAAGTCCGTTTTCACCCAGGCCCTCGGCGACCTCGGGGACAATAAAGAACGAGGAGAACCAGCACCCGTGTCTGGTCCTCTGAGCCCCGCTCTGGCCTGTCGCCACCGGAACACTCTCCCACGCGTGGGTCTCGGGCCCACAGCAATGGCTGTTTAAATATTCGCTTCCAAATGAGAAGGACAGCTGCCAGCGAATCACCCCACGTTACATAAAGCGCCCAGTTTAGGGGAGCCCCTCCCAGCTGCCAGGCCTTGTCTGCCCTGTGCACGCTGTGAACGGAGCTGTCTCCCACTCGCTGTGGGCACCCTGGGGGGCCAACGGGTGGGGTCAGGGGACCCCTCTGGCCACAAAAGCGAATTGTTCCCTCTGGCATTCTTGTTACCCTGCAGTTCCGTGTGTTATGAGCTGCAGCTGGATAGGCTTGGTGTCTGAGCCTGGGCTCCACTGCTAATTGTTTCCTGCTGTCCCTAGGTGCCAACGCCGTAAGCACATGGCCTCCTCAGCTTAAAAAATGAGGGCTTTCCCTGGCCGGTTTGGCTCAGTGGATAGAGCATTGACCTAAGGGTCCTGGGTTCGATTCCAGTCAAGGGCACATACCTTGGTTGCAGGCTCCTCCCCGGCCTGTCCCCTGGTCGGGGCTCGTGTAGGAGGCAACCAATCAATGTGTTTCTCTCACATCGCTGTTTCTCTCTGCCTTTCCCTCTCTCTTCCATGCTCCTTAAAAATCAATAGGAATATAGCCTTGAGTGAGGATTAACAAAAATAAAAAGTAAAATAAATCAGGACTTCATTTCTCTGATGGATGAATCAGCATGAAGGATAATGTCATCGCCATGCTGCTATCTAACACAAATTACGGCTAAATAATGCCGGAGGACGTGGGGGGGTTCCGGGGAGACTCATGGGGACAGGCTTTCTCCCTGGAGCCCCCAAAGGGAATCTGTGCGGGGTTCCCTCAACTCAGCAACGCCTTGGAATCGGCTGTGTTCGAGCACACACAAAGATTGGGACAAAGATTGAAGTTCATTTCTTCAAGTGTCTCGTGAGTTTTGTTCAGAGTACAGAGCTGGATGCATATACATTTTGGGAGCTCTTACCAAGTGTGATGTTTAATTCATTTTATCCTTTTTCGCTTGTTTGTTTGATCACGTGCACACACCTCCTGTGTGTGATGCTGTGAGTTTTGCCACGTGACAGACATTTTGATTAGTAAAAGCACATCAGTCTTGGGCGGCCATGAGGCATGAGAGTATTTTGTCCATCTGATTGAGTGGACACTGTCGTCGTCTCTGTGCAGCAGCCTTGCCCAGGCTCAGCCCGACATCAGTGCACCCCAAATTGCATGACCACCTTGTGTCTTGGCTTCTTGGTGGACACAGAGCTCTTTCCCATCCCCCACGCCAGACCCGTGAAGACCACGCCCCGAGGCCCGGCTGGGCTCATTGAAGGAAAAAGAGAAACCTGCCTTTGCCCCCCAGGCCTGAGTGCCAGGCGCTGATTCCTGGCTGGTCTCACCCCCACCCCAGGCCTGAAGGGCACATCCTCTCAGCCTTAGGTCTGGATTTTCAGACTTAAGAATAATCTCCCCACCCCTCCTCCCTCCCGCAGTCCTCCCTGTCCCCTCCACCCCTTCCCTGAACCTGCCACCAGGGCCTGCTGCCTCTTCTTTTTAAAATATATTTTTTAATTGACTTCAGAGAGGAGAGGAGGGGGGGGGAGAGAGAGAGAGAGAGAGAGAGAGAGAGAGAGAGAGAGAGAGATATCAATGATGAGCGAGAATCATCGATCGACTGCCTCCGGCACGCCCCACACTGGGGATCGAGCCCTCAACTGGATTCTGTGCCCGGACTGGGAATCGCACTGTGACCTTCTGGTGTGCAGGTCGACACTCAGCTGCTGAGACACAGGGGCCGGGCCCTGTCGCCTCTTCTTCATGAGGTTTCTGGCACCTGCGCTGCTTCTCTCGGATAATACACCCCTCCTCGCCTTGGCTCCCTGGACCCCAGCCCCAGTCCATGTTGCACTCACCTGGGTTACCTTCCCCACTGCACCCTCAGTCCCGTACACCCTGGCTGTGGTTTGGCCTTCTTCACTGACCAAGGGGACGTTTTAGAGGTTTGTAATTTTTTCTTCTGGTTTCTGTGCGCTGGCTCCCAGCTTTCTTTGCCTGCCTTTCTCATTCAGACAGAAGGGTGACTGTCATGTTTCCATGACAAAGATTGGGACAAAGATTGAAGTTCATTTCTTCAAGTGTCTCGTGAGTTTTGTTCAGAGTTCAGAGCTGGATGCATATACGTTTTGGGAGCTCTTACCAAGTGTGATGTTTAATTCATTTTATCCTTTTTCGCTTGTTTGTTTGATCAGAAAGACAACTGTGACTGCTTCCAGCTTCCACTGCACTTTGGTCATATATCTTGTCCTCACGTTTACCTATTAAGTGTTTGACTCAGAAAGATTCCAACTGAAGAACGCGCTAATTTCCTGTAGGTAGGTCTCCACTGTGCATAGGATGGTTGCTTTGCGCCAATCCGAGAGTATTTTTCTTTTAATATATCGAAGCACACTCACTTCCTTCTCGCCTGTTTACAGGGTCCTCCCCGTGCTTCCGGGATTGCATGCTGTTTTCATTGTTGATATAAGGTCGCGGGCTTTCCTGTTTTCCTTTTGCTCCAAGTGGATACTCGTGTGAGATGACCCATCTTTCATCTTAATAGCCGTGGCTTTTGCAACTGAAACGATTTGCTCCAACTCATGGAGTTCATGATTGAAGAAGGCACTAGAATCTCTGCAGCTCTGACGGAGCGGCCAGCACACGCCCACACTTCTCCCTACCTTCCCCCTCCCTGCCCCCTGTCCCCCCTGAGACTCGCAGGTGTGATGAGAAAGTCAGGGGCTCCTGTGTCTACTGTTCGTATTCTCCTCATCACGTTGGTGTATTGTTCCACTGTCCCCTCAGGAGCGACGACACTGAACTTGGGTTGTAGCCCTAGAGCAGGATTTGCTCACTTCAGGATTCATGTCTTCAGACACTCCCGAGCCCCCTGCTCATTCCCACGGTGATGAACTCCACTCAGGAGCTCTCACAGTTCTCATGGAATGGGATCTCTTCTCCTCGTCACGTTTGGAGACTCACTGACTCTGTAAATATTTAGTGAGTCAATAATTAATGTACCTACCTCATGCGTTCCTACATGGTTAAGCGTTTCTTTCCGTTTCTCACTTACACAGCAACACGCCTGGTTTCTCCATTGCATCCGAATGACCATCGTCCACCGGCAGATTCGGTTTCTTCTCCTTCTTTCAGGTACACCAGTGACTCAAGGTCTGCACCTCCGCTGTCTTCTCTCATTGCTGTCTTCGTTCTGAGTCCATGCGATTTCATGGCCCCTTTTCTGCAGAGGGATGCTGTTTTTAGCGTGTGCGCCGCCTCATCTGTTGCCTTGTTAAGTGGCTGAGTCTGCTCATTGGTACATACATGAAGCTACCAGTGTACACCATGACCTATACTTTCCTGAAACATCCTTCCTGGGTCTGGACCACTCTCTTTTCTTGTCTTATTATCGTAGCTTTCATCTCTGTTCACAGAGCAGGCTGGGTGGAGAGCTTGGAGCAAGGACTCTTGATGTCCAAGCTCAGGGGCGTTAGACAGTAAGAGATCCTCAGAACCATGTCCTCCTACACATGATACACACACACAACATACACACATACACACACATACACAACACACACATACACACAAATACGTACACACAACCCACATACACACAACTCACACATGCACACACAACACACATACACACAACACAGACAATACACACAACACATACATATACGCACAACACACATACACACAACATGCACACAACACACGTATATACACATGCACACAATATGCACAACACACACATACACTCACACACACAACACATGCCATAACACACATACGCACACACCAAAGCCAGACCATGTGCTGGATTCATAGTCTATGAACCAAGGGGACATAGTTTACAACATGCTTAGCAAGGACAAGGAGATGAGAACTTGGAAGGCCTGGGGCAAGACTGGCAGAAGGGAGGGGTTGGTGGTGAGAGTCAAGGCAAGTAGTCACACTCCTGTCTGTGGTGTGCACTGCAGCGCATGCTTCCAAGGTCAACATTGTGGGGGGGGGCGGTCAGTCTACAAGGACTCGGGGTGGTGAAGGAGGCAGAAACCCCGAGAGCTCCGCAGGCAGGCAGGCAGAGGCAGCGATTGGGGCGATGTGTCTACAAGCCCAGGGACGCCACAGCTCGAAGGTCACCCCCGGAGGCTGGGAGAGGCCAGGAGGGGTTCCCCTCCAAGCGTCCAGGGGAGTCAGCCTGGCCAGCACCTCACTGTTGGCCTTCTAGCCTCCAGAGCTGAGAGCATATCCATGTGTTTTATGACACCTGATGTGCGGGACTGTTTACAACAGCCCTAGGACACTGCTGAAACGGGTGCCACCTGGCTCCTCGCCATACGCTGGGGTCACCTGTCTGCCCACCTCATGTCCCAGCAGCAGCCCTCCGAGTGGCAGAGCCGTCCTGGGCCCTGTGTGCTCTACCCTGTTGTGTGGCTTTGAGGGCCACCGCGCCCTACACATGCCTGTCTCCTTGGCTGCTCTGTGCAGCCTCCCTACACGCTCTGACAGCCAAGGTCACAGCATTTATAGGTTCTACAATTCCATTTAAGGTACATAAAAATATTATCCACATATGGCGAAAGCATTGGTGCTGGTGAGACAGGGAGGCCTCATCTGCTGAGTCAGGGAGGCCTTGTCTGCTGAGTCAGGGAGGCCTCGTCTGCTGAGTCAGGGAGGCCTCGTCTGCTGAGTCGTGCTGGCCTCCTCTGTTGAGTCAGGCTAAGTGTTGAGGCACTTTTCTTCCCCGGGTTGTCTGCACTGGAGTCTGGCAGGATCCTGACCTCACCAATGGGCTGGACCGACCTGGATAATAATGGTGTTTTCTCACTCTCCCACAATGAACAGCAGCTCTGACTTTGCTGAGCGAGGATTTTTTATTTCTCTGAAATATCCCCGCAGTCCGTGCCCCACGCACCCGTGGCAGAGTGGTGGCCTCCGGGAAGGATCCGGCAGCATTTGCGAAGCTGTAAGGCAGAGGGGGTTAAACTAGACAAAGACGCTTGTCCCTTTCAGCAGAACCAAAGCCCAGGAGGCCGCACCTGTCAGCCGTGCCTCCCGATGTCCGCCTCCGAGGGCCACTCCGCTGCCCGCAGGGGCCCGGCCTGCATGCAAGAGGCTCTGGCAGTGGGTCCCAAATCTAAAAATACACTCTCCCTGCTCACTACCCAGTGGAGGTCTCTTTTTTCCTTTCCTTCCTTTTTAAGTACTTTTGTCAGTGTCGCCACAGGACTAAGTCGATAGAAAATGAAGCTACTGGGGCACCTATGTCTGGGCATTTCGCTGGCCTGGGCGCAGAGGTGTGCACGCGCTTGTGGCTCTGACCTGAGAGGCGGCTTGGGATCCAGGGGCCCTGACGATGCCACCGCCACTCCTTGCAACGCCTTCCAGGGTCCCTGTGGTGGGCGCTTCCTCCTGGGGACCCGATTGTCGCATGACTTGGGCAGAACCGGTGCCGGCGGACATGGCCCGCTGTCCCACACTCCTCTCCCTCTCCTCCTGTCCTGGAAGATGCAAGTCGGCCCATGAGAGACCTGGCCACCATGGGCACCTGTTGGCCCTGCTTCCCAGCTCCCACCACCCTGGTCCTCACCGCTGGATGGCCCCTCCGAGTCACCAGGTTGGGGACAGAGCTTGGTTTGTGAGGTTGGCACTAGAGACCTCCTGCTCTGGCAATGGTGTCCCACCCCGTGCACTGTCACAGCCTTTGGCGCCACTATACTTCCTTCTCCGCGGGCCCTGGGGTTGTTTCTGCCCAGCCCTCTCCTTCCCTGCCCTCCCCTGGGCCAAGGGTCCCGGGGTGCTGTCCGCTGCAGAGCTGCATCTGCCCCCAAAAATGCTCATTCATGAGCCACCAATGAGTGGCAGCAAAACAACCCCCACGTTTCAGATGGAGTTGGTGTGTTTTCCTCTCGTGCGCATGTGACGGGCAAATCAGAGGCTGTGCAGCCCCCGGGCCCCGAATGACAGGAGCTTTTCCAGAGGGTCCGCTGGGGCTCCTCCCCGAGCATCGCTCCCACAGCCACGGCATTCCCTTCAAACCCGGCCCCTGCGTCCTGGGGCGGGGAAAGGTCGCTTCCAGAATCCCACAGAAAGAAGTCCAACAGTTCGCTGGACGTTTGGAAATAGCTTAACAAGAAACTGTGGGTACCCGATGCTGTGGGTAGCGGAGGTGTTGCTCCCCAAATTGCCTGTGAAGGGACCAGCGGGGCGGGGAGGGAGGGTCAGCCGCCGTCCTGAAACCCTCCTGGATGCCCCTGGGGATGCGCACACCTGGATGCTGAACTGACTATCAGAGGCGATGGTGGTGGTGGGACTCCACAGGGAAGGAGACCAAATCATGGCAACACCATGTGCATTCAGAGGGGGGAGAGGTGGTAGTAACTCACTGCGAAATGAAAACACCAGTGGCTGCGTCCAGTACCCACGCGGCGTTTGCAGGATGAGCGTTAGCAGTTACCGAGGGGCAGGCAGTCGGAGGAATGCGAAATTAGTTTCACCGCAGGAATGGAAGAACGATGTATTTGCACTGACTATCCGTCCTATGTGAAACCTCACTGACTCCATCAACAATACAGCTGTAGTCTTGAGTTTACAGCTCAACACCAACCATTCAAAATCCCATTCTTTTATGTTTTTTAAATCATGCTTTTAAAAAAAAGAAAAAAAATCTCTACCCTAGTGCCCGGCCAGTGTGGCTCAGTGGTTGAGTGTCAGCCCATGAATTGATTCCTGGTCAGGGCACATGACCTGGTTTCGGGATCAATCCCCAGTAGGGGGCATGCAGGAGGCAGAGGATCAATGATGTTCCTCTTTCACTGATGTTTCTCTCTCCCCCTCTCCCTTCCTCACTCCCTAAAAATCCATTTTTAAAAATCTCCGCTGTAGTGTCAATGTTGCAAAAATGTGAGAAATGATAGTTCAGGTCACCTGAGCTGCTTTGCTTGACTGACTAAATGCCGAACTTACTCAGTTTCCCGGTGCTGGAGTGTGACTGACAAACAGAAATGTGAGCACGTGTTTTATGTTGAGAGCTTTGTTCTATATATACACCTGTGTACCCACAGCTCAGGTCAAGATACCGAACAGTCCAGCACCCAAGGAAAACCCTGCCCTTTGTGGTCAGTGCCTGCACCCCCTGAACCACCGTTCTGATCTCAACAACATACATCCGTTTCACCTGAATGTGAGCTCTTTATACTTGGAATCATAGCGTGTCGATTATTTCCTTTATGGCTCCTTCCCCTCAACATAGCACTTTGAGGGTCCTGCAGCTGGTGCGTCTCTTGTCCCATCCCGTCTTTACACAGATGACTGACTTAGCTGCTGACGTCAATGGACTGGCTCGTTTCCGAAGGTCCCAGTGTTGGGGCTACAGATCAGAGAACGGGAAGACGGGCATTACCAGACGGAACCTGGGGTGAGTCACTGGGCTTCTCTGACCTGGGCCCCCTGTGTAGGAACAGTGACTAGGAAAACTGGTCCAGCAACTTCGCAGGGTCCCCAGGCAGATGAGCCCCGAAGGGGCCATGGGGACTCCCAGCAGCATGGTAAGGGCCCAACACCAGGCAGCAGGCCATGTGGGCCCCCAGTCCCTAAGCTCTGCCCTTAGACCATGCACCGCACCTGCCCATGAATTTCTCGTCAGTTCTGGGCTCCATTGCAAACCTGGACTTCATTCCTGGCTGCAGACCCACACAGTTCTCAGCCTCCTGGTTGCGACAGACACAGTAAGACCCGCCCCGTCCACTGAGGTCCTTCTCTCTCCTCAGCAAGCTGACTCTTTTTGGGAGCTGTCTCAGGGCTCTGAGCTCTGGGTGTGAGCACCAGCGCCTTCTCTTCCATATTTATTTAGTCACTAGAAGCTCAAAGCACGAAACTCATGCAAGCGTAGGCCTTCCTTCCCCTGGCTGCCAGTACCAGCTTCCCTCGCAGCCCTGGCTTCATCCAGAAGGTCGTCCGGAAGGATGTCCAGTCTGATTAGCATATTACACTTTTATTATTATAGACTAGAGGCCTGGTGCACTGGAAGGGAGGTCCCCCAGCTCAGCCTGCCCCCTCTCACAGTCCAGGAGCCCCCAGGGACGGGAAGTGACCCGGTGATCAGGGGAAGGCAACCCCCATCACACCTCTGCTGCTGCCACTGCCAGCAGTGCAAGCCTCAGCTGGTCCTGGTTACCTGAGCCTCAGGCCACCCTAGGCAGCTGGGGGGCTGAGGGGCCTGGGGGACTCCAGAGGCAGGCATGCAGAGCAGCTGGGCCTGCCTGGCCTGGCCTTGCCACACACCTGCCACCCTGGCAAGGCTGAGAGGACTGGGCCCCGCCACCTTGTGACTGTGGGCACTGCCATCTTTGAGGGTGTGGCAGTCAATTAGCATATTCCCTCCTATTGGCTGTGGGTGTCACCATGTTTGTGGTGGCGTGAGGGTCAATTAGCATATTCCTTCTTTATTAGATAGGATTAGCCAGCTGAGTGGGAAATTGTCCCCTTTTCTTAGTCATTGTGTTTTAAAGGTTTGAGGTGATTACCTAAATAAAGAGTGTTTTTAAAATTGTCCCTCAAGTAGAATTGCTAAAACAGCATAGAATCCATCTTCTCCCACTAAAAGTCTTGCTTTTTCATTTCAACTTCTGTGGGACTGGCCAAGACTGGGCATGGAGGAAAAACCCAAGCCAGCCAGCGACCTCCAGGCGTCCCACAGGGAAAGGCAAGAAAAAGCCCCCACACCCTGTTGTCCATGGAGATTAGGTGCGAACAGCTTTAAAGAACTCCTGCCAAGGGTGAGCTGCCACCCCAGACCCGTGGTGAAGCAGAGCCGCCGTTAAAAGCCTACCAGGCCCGCTAAAGGTCTTAACGGGAAATGACTTGCGCACATGTTCCTGCTCTCCCCCAGTGCGGGAGGTGTCGCAGTGGTGAAACGTGACCCTGTCACCAACACGAAGCCGAGCCACCCCGGCAGCGTGTTCCCCACTCACAGTCACACCTAAAATCAGAGCGGGGGGGCGGGGGGAGCCGCCGTCCCACGCCGGGCCCCCGCCTTTGCTGCAGGAAGGACGTGAGCATCGCGGGCAATTTCTCTGAGCCGCAGCCTTGGCAGAGCAGCAAGCACGGAGAGCGGCTCCCAGCGGCACCTGTGGCGTTGCATCCCGGACACGTGGTCACACGAGCCGTTCGCGTAGAAGCCAATGTGTGTGTGTGTGTCCCTTCCGCCAGCCGGGGGACCTGAGGCAGGAGGGAGCAGGTGTGGCCCGGCCCCTGTCCCCTGCACGGGACTCCGCAGGTGGCCGGACCCCTGGGTGAGACCCTATCTGCCCCCGCTTGTCCCCACCACCAGGTGTCTCTTCTTCAGGGTGCCTTTGCCTCCATGCCTGTTGCACAACAGCCTGGAAACACGGGGGGACTGGGGGACACCGGCACCCGTGCAGGGCACTGCATCCGGCGGCAGGTCCTTGCGGGTGAAATGTGGCTCTGCTGAGGCGACCGTGACGGGAGCAGCCTTTGAACATGTGAACAGAGTTACACGCTCTTCCCACACATAGGACTTCCACGGGAACATGGGGACGGCATGGTGCGGGGTCTCCCGCCGTCTTACTCTCCCAGCCCCACCGGGGGCATCCACTTGCTGAGAGGCCTCCCAGGCGGCCCTGTCCCTGGGCCCCTGGCCTTGCCACCTTCCCGCTGCTCCTGTTGTCACTTGTTTGTGAGCGACCTGCTGTGGGGGGGGGGTTCGCATCCTGCGGAGGGGCTGGCTCAGGGCCAGAGGGCGGGTCTGCCCTCCGTCTGAGGCCCCAGCGCACAGGGCAGAGCCGCAGGGCTGCGGGGGACCCCGGGCTCGGAGCACGTCTTTCCTAAATAGATGTTCGAGATTTTAAGTGGCATGTCGGTCACTCTGGGGCGGTCGTTTCCAGTTCACGCCATCAGCTTCAATAGATGCCAACTAAACGGAGAGAAGACAAGGACTAGCATGCTCATCAGTGTGTGTGTGTGTGTGTGTGTGTGTGTGCGCGCGCCTGTGCCTGTGCATGTGCCTGTGCCTGTGCCTGTGCCTGTGCATGTGCCCGGCAGAGAACTCGAACTTCTGAGAAACAGAAGACACCGACCCGCAGAGGAGCAGGACTGGATGGCGGAGGAAGCGCCTGGACGCCGACTCCTTCTCCTGCTCCTTCGCTTCCCGGTGCCGCCCCTCCTGCTGGGCTGGCCCTTCCTGTTTCTATGCCTTTCCTGAGCTCATCCCCCACGCTCTCTGTCCCTCAGCTTTGACGAGAGGCGAGGCCGTGGTCCCAGGCTGCCCTGCCCTCTAGGCTGAGGAGTGAACGCCGAGCCTGCAGCCTTCCCCAGTGGCCGGCCCGGGTCTGTCCGCAGGAGGAATCCTCGTGTTGCGTGTGCGGATGTTTGCGGGCAATCAGGCTGCAGCCACATGTCCATGCTGAGACGGCCCAGACTGGTTTTCTGTAACAAGAACAGAACCGGCCGGAACGCGGTGGCCCCTGCAGCCGGGCCGGGGTTGGCCATGCACGTGGCTGACTGCAGGGGCCTGAAGCTCTGCGCCCAGCAGGTGCTCTCCTCCACACTGACGGCGGGTGAGGCCTCTGGGGGCCTCTGCTCCTTAGTAAGATGAGGATCCACACAGGACGGGCCTCTAGAGTCAGAAGGAGGGGGACTTGGGGAGACCGTGGACTCAGCCTCACTGCAGAACCAGGGCCTGGGTTTCTATGGCGACAGCCAAATATTTGGATTTAAAGACAACCACCCTCAGCCCTCCAACAGGTCCGGCACAGCCTCGGATGTGTGGGGCCCCCTTCCCTCCAGCCTGCTTATTTGAACCCCTCAAGCACACCTAAGGGGCTTTGGTTAAGAACAGGCCTGGAGGCCGGGCCATGACTCGGCATGTGTGTGTGTGTGTGTGTGTGTGTGTGCAGGGCCTGCAGAGCAGGCAGTGGAGGGAGGGTTGCCCCTGGAAACCTCGACGTCACGGCTGCCTCCACCTACAGAAGCACCCCCGTGAGCTGTGAGTGAGACCTCTCCATGCCCTGTCACTAACCTGAGAACTAGACATAAATTACCAAAACACCCTGTGAACGCGGCTCCATTAGGCGCTTCAAAGAGAATCGCTAAATGCCGCCCGAGACGTGGGAATTACCAGAGCCCAGGTGGGTGGGCGCGGGCCGTGCTCCCCCTGGGAACCGCACACGTAATCCCGAAATCGTGCCCTTAGCAGGGGTTCGCAACCTTCCTTTAATATAGCTCCTCATGCTGTGGTGACCCCCAACCATAACATTATGTTCGTTGCTACTTCCTAACTGTAATGTTGCTATTGTTCCTAACTGTAATGTAAATATCTGATAGGCAGGATGTATCGAGGCGACCCCGGTGAAAGGGTCGTCCGACCCCCAAAAGAGTCGCGACCCACAGGCTGAGAACCGCTGCCTTAGAGGGCGGCAGGGCCCGGCTCCTCGCGTGAGAGGAAGGGATTCCGTGACTGCAAGAGGGAGATGCCACCGAGACCCCAACCAGGTCCGCTCTAAGCAGCAACAGTGTTTGCTCCCTG
>PVJC01021225.1:0-28499 GCA_004026665.1 Murina feae | reverse complement strand
TCTAATTAGCACATTACACATTTGTTATTATAGATTGTATTAGTTTCCTATTGCTGCTGTAACAAGTTATTGCAAAGGCTTAAAACCCAGAAATCCTTTGTCTTACTGTTCTAGAAGTCAGTAATCCAAAGTGGGTCCTCCTGGGATGAAATTAAGAACACAAGACTGCAACCTCTCTGGAAGCTCTAGGAGGCTTTGTTTCCCTGCCACTTCTACTCCTAGAGGTTGCACATTCATGCCCTGCTTGTGCTTTTGTTCTGTCTCCAAAAACCCTGACAATGCTGGTGGAGTCTCTCCCATCCTGCTTCACTCTGACTCTTCTGCTTTATCTTCCATATTGAAGAGGCTCTAGTGATTACATTGGGCCCAAGTAAATAACCCAGAATAATTTCCTCATTTTCAGGTCAGCTGATTAGCAGCAACCTGAACCTCCCTTTTCCCTTATAAATATAACATATTCACAGGCTCCAGGGGTTAGAATGGACATCTTTGAGGCGGGGTCATTTTTCTACCTGCCACACCTATGCATGTAATTTGTATGTAGGATTTTCACCTGGAGTTGTGATTTGTATTTTTTCTCATGTCAACACTTTTAAGTATATACCTTTACACAGTCACAGAATACTACTCCCTACTCACCTAATATAGGCCATTTCACTTATTTAAAAGATATTTATTGTGTACCAATTATGTGAGAGGTGTTCCGTAAATAAAAGGGGCATTAAGCATAAATAAGGAAAAAAAGTCTCTGTGTTTGGGGAACTTATGAGAAAATGGTGGAGAAAGAAAAGTAAGAAATTAATCAAAGAATTAATTAAAAATTTGACTTGGGCATGAAAATTAAGAATAGGGTGCCATAAAAAGTTGCAAGAACATTCCTAGTGGGTGGATTCAGGCATAGTTTCCCTCATAAAGTGACATTTAGCTGGGTCTGGAAGGATGGGTGGGTTGGTACATTTTAGGAAGTGGGGAGGAGAGGTTGAAGGAAAAAGAGCAGGAGTAAAGACAGCAGATCCTGAAGCTGCTTGGCACATTGGAAGAATCCAAAGAAGCCAGACAAACTGGAAGGTAACTGGAGAGAACAGACTAAGGTAAGGGTGGAGAGTGAGCTGAGTCCAGGCCATGCAAGACTTCACATCAGCTGAGGTCCATCATGTTGGGAATAAATCAGTAATGAAGGTAACATGGTGTTCAGGGATGAGGGGATCTAACACGGAAGAGAGGCAAAGGGGATTCTCAGGAAATGAAATTTTAGACAAGGATGTTGTATGAGGGGCTTACAGAGCAACCAGTTCTGATTGTGGGAGAGGGAAGGAGGGCTCCAGAGATAGGTCATTCAGAGGAAAGAAAAGTTAAAATGATGGCTGATCTTATGTAATCTACCATTGTTATTTATAGAAGAATTAGTGAAAGGAACATAGAAAACTGAAAAATAAACAAAAGAGACAATTTCAATTAGAACAAAAAGCTAGTTTAAGAATGTTGCCATATAGGTGGCTGGGTGGGTAGATGGGGGGCTGGGTGAGAAAGGTGAAGGAATTACAAAATAGTCACAGGTATGTAAGTTATAGCATAAGGGATATAGTCAACATTATTATGGCAACTGTGTGTGGTGCCAGAGGGTGCTAGAGTTATTGGGGGGATCACTACATAAGTTATATAAATATCTAACTATTATGCTGTACATCTGAAATTAATATAATGTTAACTGTCAAAACTGTAATTGATAAAAAGTAAATGCTTTCATGATATAATGCATGACCCAGCAGTAAACAAATATACTAAGTTACTATAATGTGAATACTGAATATTGATATTTATTCATACTATGATTGGAGAAAGCGCATTGGGGATAAAATTGGGACTAGGAGAGAGAAGAATCCTCATCTTCCATATAGGAATTCAAGAGATTGTTGAAATTTGAAGTAATAGGAAATAACATAGATATTGTTTGTACATATTTATTGAGATAAATTCTAGAATTAGCTAAATATGGTAAAATAGTTGCTTTTCAGGACTTGAACTTAGTGTTGATACAGAGAACTGCTTTTATTAAAATCTTTCTAGTATTATTTAACTTAAAATTGTTTACATGTAATATTTTGAATATAATGTTATATTTCTATTATATGAATTAAACGTTAGTGGATGGATACAAGGAAGTGAAGACTGTAAATGCAGCACAATTGTAGCCTGATGAAACTATGAGTGGCAGAAGAAAGAGAAGTGATGAATTTTGGGTGCATTTAACATTGAGGGGAAAGATGGTCTCAGTATGAGAGAGGTTTGAATTGGTTTATGGAATTCAGAGAATGAACCAGCAGGGAAGAGTTTGAAAACAAGGCAAAAAATACCTCACAAATAAAGTTCTAGAAAGACTAACGTATGCATTGGGATCCTTAAAAAGGATTTAGGTCCCTGCAAATTTATGTTCTTGTCCCTCATCAGGGAGTCCTAGTGCCACACCCTTCCCCAAATTCAATAGCCTACTCTGCATCCCATGTGGAGGAATGATGAGGCTGTATCCGCTGAAGAGACTTTCCAGAGAAAAGTGATGGTGCTTTGGTGCTGAGATAGAATGAAGAACAGATGACAAGGGATTGAGGAAGGAAGTCGGACATTAACTGAACATGAGAAGAATTTGACATAGAAATTTTCCTATATCTAGACTTGAAGAGAGGCTCTTCCCACTTCTTCTAAGGTAGCTCCATTAGACCTATAAATGCTCAACATTGTTTAATTAGTTTTGTGAAATAGTTCTCAAACTAGATAGAAATCAGTACTACACGTGGACATTTATTTCATATAAATTTGTTAATTATTACTCACATTTATTCAGAGGTTATTGCTGACCCTATTTTCATTGCTTTATATGAATTATTGCATCTAATTCTCACCATAGCTCCATGAGGTAAAATTTATTTTCAATACCATTTACAAATAAGAAGAATGAGGCACATAGTTTAATTGGCAAAAAAGGTGACAAGCTGGTGAATGGAGGAGCTGATATTTCAATCCAAGTAGCCTGATGCCAGAACCTGTGTGGTCAGTCACTGTTTTATGTCACCTATAACAACATTGTATACAAAGGAATGGCACTTTCACAGGGAATCATGGTTGAAAGAACAGCATGCATGTGGGAATTGGAAGTAATTAGATAGGGCTGAGGAATAGCATGTATGATGTACATACCCATAGCATGTGGGTGACTGGTGGAAAATTTCTGCAATCATCACTGAAACTAGTTCATGAAGACTAGTTGCTGTCATATGGAAGGCTTTAGCCTGACAGCTAGAAGGAGCCAGTGAAGGATTTTAAGTGAGAAAATAATGTGATCTGGTGTCTTTCAGAAAGGGCCCTCTGACATTATAGAAGACTAGAGGCCTGGTGCACGAAATTCGTGCACAGGAATGTGTGTGTGTGTGTGGGGGGGGGGCGTCCCTTAGCCTGGTCTGCACTCTCTCCAATCGGGGAACCCTCAGAGCTGCTGGCTCCTAACCGCTCACCTGCCTATTGGCCTGATCCCCCTAACTGCTCTCCCCTGCCGGCCTGATCCTCCTAACTGCTTTCTTCCTGCCTGATAACCTGTAACTGCCTCTGCCTCAGCCCTGCCACCATGGCTTTGTCCATAAAGTCATCTGGAAGATGTTCAGTCTAATTAGCATATTACCATTTTATTAGTATAGATGTTTGGAAATGTCTGAAGAGAGGTTGTAGCAAGGAGGACATTTACAAGACTGACATTGATTGAGACAAATAGTGCCAGTAGACAGAGAGGAGTGGACAAATATGAGAAACATTAAGAAACTATTTTAATCAGATGTAGTGAAAGATTGGAAGAGAGGAAGAAGGATTTGATTTGTTCATTTTCTGCTTTGGTGCCTAAGTTGTTGAACCGTCATTCACCTGTATAAGAATGCCTGGCAGGGAAGCATTTGGGAGATAAGGGGAGTAAATTCAGCTTTAGAAACATCAACTCTGTACAATTTGGGAAACTTCTCAATGGAAATTCACAGTGGTCAGTTGCTTTAAAGTTAGAGAGAGAGAGAGAGAGAAAGAGAGAGAGAGAGAGAGAGAGAGAGAGAGAGAGAGAGAGAGAGAAATATGAATGAATAAATGAATGAATGAATGACATGAGTGACCTACATATTTTGGCCTGGGTTTCATCTGGATAAGTTACCTGTGTAAATTGGACATGGTTGTAAGCTTCCTAAGGACATATGACAAAGTTCCAGAACATCATGTGTGATCACTTGACAAATCTAAGCTAAATGATGAAGAGGAATGTGGTTATGATTTGGTGAGGAGGGTGGAGGGGAGAGTCACATTTAAATGCTAGCTACAGACAAAGACCACAGAGGAGATTGAAGAGGGGCTGAATTCTGAGGGAAACCAAGTAATAGTTACATGAAAACTAAGAATAGTGTGAGTAGATTTTCATGGAGAGAGTGATCAAATTTTACTAAAAGGCCACCAAACCCTTTGGCTATTAGCAAACCATTGTTGACTTGGTTTAGAGTAGATTCTTCGAAGAAGTTGAATTAAGAGCTTCTATTTAGCTTATAAGTAAATCCAATTGATGCATTTTAGACATTTCAGAAGCTAGGAGACAAGGGAAAAGAAAATAGGGTCAAGGGATTGAAAAAAAAATAACATAGAACCTTAGCCAGTTTGCTCAGGGGTTAAAGCATGTACCTTGGTTGCAGACTTGATCCCCTGGCCCTGGTTGGGATGAGTGCTGGAAGCAAGTAATCTATGTGTCTCTTTCACATAGATGTTTTTCTCTCCCTCTTTCTCTCTCCATGATTTCCCACTTCCCTTCTACTCCCTCTAAAAATCAATGGAAAAATACCCTTGGGTGAGGGTTAACAAAAACAAATCAAAACAAAACAAAACAAAGCAAAACAAAACAAAACAAAAACATTTGAGAGGCTCAAGAGAAAGAATAATAAAATAGGTGAATTTAAAAACACCAAGGGAAAGAGGAATTGTGGGTAAACATTCCAATGGGAAAAGACAGTGTCCAGAGCACAAAAGGGGGCTTTTGACTTGGATAACAGTTCAGGTGTCTCTGTGCACTAATGCTGAAAGGGTGAAAGTAAGGACTTAGTGCAGAAAATCTAGCAGTTTGTCAGCTTGATGGACTCTGCCTTCATACATCCTATCTTCCATCATCAGTCATGTTTTCTTGCTCTGAATTCCTGTTGTAACTATGCTATTTTTTTTGCCTGTGTCCTTTTTTTTTTTTTTAACCTTGAAGACTGTGAACTTGAAATCACAGGTTGTTTCCCTTTGTCCTTTGAATTCCTTAGAGTCCATGTGTATGGTAGCCACATGATAGTCTTTAAGGAAAAAATCGTGCTGATATCTTGTTTTGCACATGAAAAATACCTGGCATAGAATGAACCTGGATTTTTTAAGTATTGGCTGATAACCTTATAGGAGTTAGAGTCATAGCAACTGAGCTTGAGGTTTTTGATTTACGTATTTGAATATAGTCTTGCAGCCTGAGCAAATGATCTACAACCTGCCCTCAAAGATCTGCACACAGTAAATTGTAAGATGTGCCTTATTATTTCTTTTAAACCTCCAAATGGAAGGGATGAGTCAGCCTATCTGGGATTTCAAACTGCCAGTTCTAGGGACACTGCACAACCCAAAGCCTTGCCTCCAGGAAATTACTATTAAAAATATTCTCTGCTAGGCAGGACTCCTGATGTGTCAACCTTGACCAGTTCTTTAAGTAAAAAGAAACATTAACAACTGAAACAACAGAATTACCGCTGACGGGTAGTAGCAAGGCTACTTTCTTTATTTGCCTTTGAAAATCTGGTGGTGTTTCTCTTTTTCTTGATGGCTGTGATGTTTTACAAGAAGAGTCAGCTATAATTCATTTTTCCAGGAACAAGATGAAATGGAATCAATTTTTTTTTTCTCTGAGAAAGCTAATACTATGCACATTGATATACAAAGGCTAGTGAGTACATTGTCTGTGTGTGTATGTGCACTTGTATTGTAAGATTTCCTCTGTAGATATCAAGAACATGATATTGTTCACATAATTGCAAATATTTAAACACAACAAGATGAAGGAATTTTAAAGCAAAAATGGGAAATTATGCAAAGTTTGACAGGTCTGTTAAAGTTTTGTAATTATAAGACACCTCAAAAATGAGCTCACTGAACATTTGTTCATAATATTTCACTAACAGTGCTAAAAATTATATTTAATCTTTGAATATAAATGCTTAGTTTATTCTTGAGTAGGATTTGAATTTCAATATAAGTACGTGTGAAGAATATTACTAATGTATGAATTAACATGAAGGGGTATACAGGTTACTGTTCAGTGTAGCAGCTCAACAATGGTTAGCTGAAGTTGAATGATACCAAGAGAGAAAACATGTTAAACTCTCCTGTAAACAGCAGATTCCTCCTGGCAGGAGTCCATTCTTTTCCTTAGCTAATTTAAAGACCTTCTTAATATTTAAGGTGATAATTTGATTCTTTAATTTTTTCAATATTTCTTTAAAGTTTCCACATTATTAGATACTAGGGGCCCAGTGCACAAAAATTTGTGCACTCTGGAGGTCCCTCAGCCCAACCTGTGCCCTCTCACAGTCTGGGACCCCTCTGGGGATGTCCACTTGCTGTTGTCCCTGGTCAGCCTGGGTGAAGGGCTGATGGCTGTTTCAGGCTTCCAGGTTCCCCACAGCTCCCATTGACTCAACATCCCAGCAAGGCTGGCTGGAAGCAGGTTTCTGGATTTATTTATCTTCCATAATTGATACACTGTTCCTTTAAGCCGAGGCCTAGGCCGGTAACAAAGCCTCCTGGTGGCTTCAGCTCTGTGGCTTCTATAATTGAAAGAATGTTGCCTTAGTAAACTCTAGGCCCGCAGTATCCTCCATCACTGGTGCAACAGAAGCCTGCTGTTTGCTTCAGCTCTGAGGCTTCTATAATTGAAACAATGTTGCAACTATGTTGCCTGAAGCCAGGAGAAGCTCAGCCGGCTGATAGACAGCTTACTCCTGGTGCAACAGAAGCCTGCTGTTTACTCCAGCTCCGTGACTGCTGGCCTCCATCTTGGCTGGGTTAATTTGCATACAGCCATTCTGATTGGCTGGTGGGCGTGGCTTAGGCATCACATAGAAACGGTCAATTTTAATATTACTCTTTTATTAGTGTGTGTGTATATATGTGTGTGTGTGTGTGTATATATGTGTGTGTGTGTACACACACACACACACACATATAAAAATATATATAAATCCGGAAGTTTCTGTCTTTGTAATCATATGAGTGAATTGTCTGAGACCCCCCAACTCAGTTTGGTTTGTTGCTCAAAGGATAATAGAGGCATTAGAGGCATTTTTTTTTCTTTGCTCCATTGGTGGAGATTTCCTGGAAGTTTTAGGACATCTTCCCTTTAATTTTTCCTAGACACTCTGATTTTACTTATGTCTCTCACCTTTGCTTTCCTTCCATCCCCCACCACAACAATAACTTGTTCCAGGCTCACTTTGCTCTAATGTCTGGGAGAACTATGATTCCCAGCATTCCTGGTGCTCCCCATGCTCTGGGTTTTCCCTGATCAAGGGAGCCAAGTCCTCCCAAGGGAATGATTGAGGGAGCCACATGCCCTCAAGCTGCCAGCTCTCCCACTCTGCTCTGTGTATGTAAATTACCCACCATCTTTGTTAGGTTAATTTGCATACTCACTCCTCATTGGCTGGTGGGCATGGCTGGTGGGCATGGCTTCAGTGTAGTGGAGGTATGGTTAATTTGCATGTTTCTCTTTTATTATATAGGATTATTGTATCATTATAATCAGAAAAATATATATTTCTTATTTTTTTGAAATACAAATTATAAATACATACTTTCTTACATGGAGTTTTATTTTAATGATTATTATGTCATGGAACATGAAATATCCATCATTTGAATCTGCAGTTTTAACTCCAAATAACCGCTTATGAAATGAATGAATGGCCATATGCAATAAATGAGTGCATGCCACTACTTAAGCTTAAAAATAAAGCAAAATATTTAAAAAGATATATCAAAATCACAACAGAACATTTTAATAACATAATTTACTGTTTTAATTAGTTATGCCTGCATCCTTCCCATGTCTGCACTTCCATCTCATACCAAAAGAAAGATTCTAATGCACACTTAACAAGCTTGTTGCAATTCATTTAATTTATGTCTTCCTATAGAGCAGTGGTTCTCAACCTTCCTAATACTGCGACCCTTTAATACAGTTCCTCATGTTGTGGTGACCTCCAACCATAAAATTATTTTAGTTGCTACTTCATAGCTGTAATTTTGCTACTGTTATGAATCATAATGTAAATATCTGATATGCAGGATGTATTTAGGTGACCCCTGTGAAAGGGTCATTCAACCCCCAAAGGGGTCATGACCCACAGGTTGAGAACCACTGCTGTAGAGTGTATTCATTACATTTTGCAAAGACACTCAGAAAAAAATCTGTAATTGTTGACACTATTACACTCTCTCTATAATATATCCAAGTAAACATCTTTCATGCCAAATGGGTCATAAGCTATTTGTTTTTTTAAATGTAAAATTCAGTCAAAATTTTGTTAAACTCTTTTATCTAAGTGATGGTCAACAATATAAACATCTGTATGAGCAATAGATATGAAGACTTTCCAGAGCCAGAAGGACACAGTTTGGGTTCTTTATTGCTACAGAGTAAATATCACCAAACTTACTTTCTTTAAAAATTATTCAGTTAGGCTGGGCTCAGCTGAGCAGTTCTTCTGTTGGTCTTGCTGGTAGTAATTAATGTGTACACATCCAGTTGACAGATGGACTTGGGCTAGAATCCACTGGGCCCATAGATAGCATGACTTTTCTCTTTTCTCTGCAATATCAAGACTGCTTCTCTTCATGTGGTCCCTCTGGAGGTGGATAAATATACTTCCTACAGGTCAGTTCAGGGCTCCTAAGAAGACTTAGGTGTGGAATCGGTTATAGTTCAAGTGAAACAGATTCACAGGGAGAGTACTACACAAAGGTATGAATACTGGAACCAGTGTTCATTGGAGGCCACCAATGTCATACATAAATTCACTATGCAGTGCTTAGTTCTCTTGGGCAGCACTGGGGAGGATAGGCTTCAGGAGAATAAGAGTAGTCAACAGGCTAATTCAAAAGTAGTGTAGTGATTGAGGTCAGAAGTGATTTGAGCCTAAATTTAGGCTTTTGTTTTTGTTTTTCTCCAAAAATATCCTTTGGCTTCCTTTTAACTCTGGGATAGAGTAAAGTAATAAAGATATGAGGGGGGGAATGAGAAAACTTAATATGAGTCTGTGTATTATAATAACATTCACTCAGATGGGAGAAGCAGAGGGAACATTTTGTTTTCATCTATTGACTTTAATGTTCCTTTGGGTGAACAGATAAAAGTAAGTACTGATCACAATGATGTGTGGGTTTGGAACAAGAAAGATCTAGACTAGAAATAATGGAGATGAAGATATATGAGTCATTAGCATACAATTGGTATTTGAGACCTTTGGAGAGATTGAGCTCACCCAAGGTGCATAGAACAGTGTTTCTTTTTCTTTTTTCTTTTTTTTTCAAATATATTTTTATTGATTCCAGAGAGGAAGGGAGAGGGAGAGGGAGATAGAAACATCAATGATGAGAGAGAATTTTTGATCAGCTGTTCCTGCACACCTCCTACTGGGGATCAAGCCCACAACCTGGGCATGAGCACTTGACTGCTATTGAACCTGAGACCCTGCAGTTCGCATGCCCACTCTGTCCACTGACCAAAACCAGCTAGGGCAGAACAGTGCAGTGCCTCTTTAAGAAAAGGAACGTATATCAGAATTCACTAGGATATTTTTCAAATTCTACATTCTCATGCTCTGCCCTGCCCTCCAACATTACTGGGGTGGAGATGGAAATGTATACTTTGAAAAAACTCCTAAGGGGTTCGTTTACATGCCTTCCCCTCCCAGGGCATGTGGGCATCGATACTGTTATAAAAGTTCTCCAGGAGCCCAGCTGGTGTGGATCAGTTGATTGATCCTCCCTGTACCAAAGGTTGTAGGTTCAACTCCAATCAGGGCATAGGCCTGGGTTTCAGGTTCCATCCCCAGTAGGGGATGTGCAGGAAGCACCCAATGGATATTCTATCTCTCTCTTCTCCCTCTAGAAAAAAATCAATAAATGGCTTTAAAAAAAAAAAAAAAGCTCTATTCAGGAGACTCTAAAATATTATGCCCATGATTAAGAACCACACAGAAAAGGATGAAGGGGAAAAGCCTGGGCATTCCACGTAGGGCAACAAAAGTCAAAGGAGAAGGGCCAGACCTGTTAGTGTTTTCTGCGGGTGGCAAGTACAGCCATAGACTAGTAGCAACTATCACAAATGAAAGGATAAGCTTTATGTAAGTCATTCTGGGAAGGACTCATAGCCATTCATTGGGCTCTTCAACCACTAGTATAGCCTTAAGAATTTAATAGCCACTGTTTTTCAAGGGACATAAGTGTTTCCCATATTTCACATTGATTTGGTGACTGAATCGGACTGTATTCTAGGAAGGTTAAAGGACGCTTTCTTGCGTTTTTCCAGTGGCCTTTTTTGGTAACAGTCAATCTCTCCACCTCACCTCCAGTTCCCAGCTTTTCTGCTGACAGCTCTCTTCTCTTCTCCCTTGACATACTACCCCATTCTTCTTAACTTGGGCATCCTTCAAGAATATTTTCTGTCTTCAACTCCATGTGCCTCCTTAGACCCCTTGATATTCACTTTAGTTCCTTTCTGTTCGTGGTGAATCTCTCTTGATATGCAGGCCATTCCAGTTCTAACTAGATTCTGGAAGTCAGATCACATTCAAACTAGTTATTATGGAATTCTTTCTTGGGCTTTTAAAATCTTCCCTAGCATCCATCTATCTTGCCATCTGTTTTAACTCTTTACCTTTGTAATTGATTGGTTAGTGGAGTGAAAGTGCCAAGTCTCAATGCTTCCTCCTTAACCCTTCTGTACTTAAAAAGGAGACAATGCAACATCGTCCTCATGGGTAGTTAGTTAGGAGGGTTATAGAGGCATTGGATGTAAAGCGTTTAGTAGACTGATAGTGAACGCTCAGTAAATCTTAGCTGTTATCATTGCTTCCTAATGATACCTCCTCATTTTCTAAATTCATTGGCTTTTCAAATATATTCACCAAAGTGTAATTATTCAAAGCTAGACCCAAAAGTGCACGAGCACACATACACATGTCTTGATTTTGGTGGTGGCTACACAGACATATACATTTGCCAAAGTTTATGGAGCTCTCTGTACTTAAGATTTATGCATTTTCTAGATGGAAATCATACCTCAATAAATTACTTGGGGAAAAAGTATAATTAGAAGCAGAATAGCACAGTGGTTAAGATTGTGGGTTCTGGAACTGGGTTTAGGTTCAAATCCTGGCTCCAGCACTAACTAGCTATGTGATTTGGGGCAAGTAATTGGCCTCTATATCTCAGTTTTCTCATTAGTTTGATCTGGATAAAAGTATTTACCTCATAGGATTAGTGTGAGGATTAAGGAAGTAATTTAAAATAGTGCTTGACACATCTGAAACAGCATGTAAATGTTAGCTATTTTTTGGAATATATACTTTTTTAAAAAATAAGGACCACATATCTCTAAGATATACATCCTTTTCTGCATATATTATGTATCTTTACTTAGGTTGTATCTTTATTCATGCAGAGAATAAGTGTTATGCTTTTTTGTTTCTTCTCTGTCCATGCAGCATTTAGCATGATGCCACATTTATAATAGCAAAATCAACATTTATTGACTTATGAAATGTTGGCCATTAAAGTCATATCAGATTGAAAGAAGACACTTTTTATTGGAAGAACTGATTAAATTTTATATTCCTAATTAGTAGTGAAAATTGTATCTTACTGATTTAAACCAAATCTAACCAAAGCCTAACTATTTCTTTAGCAGCAAATTTTAAAATGATTGAAATATAAGCTTGTAAAAAGTAAACAGATTTTATTTTAACCTCAACTATTCTACACAACCTTTTCAGATCCCAGAAAATTACAGTAATAATAAGTTGGAATAATGTCAGATGATGGAAAAGTCAAATCTACATGGATAATTGTCCCTTATAATAGAGAGTGGCTATGCCCCTGAAGGTTTAAGCATTTAAATCTAAAAGACAAATGTCCTAGTGTTTTACAATGATTCACAGTGACATTTTTATTATAAATTTCAATTATTTACATAAAATATTAATACAATGTATAAACTCTGGTTTTAACAATCAATGTCATCAATGCCTGGAAAGAAAATGTACATGCAATATTTTTTTTCAATTAAGTTGATGATATCATATTATCAATTAATAACATTGGTTTTTTTTCAGTTAGACAATAAAATAGATACAAATTTATTTTCAGTTCTTGTTTTGGGAACTGATAATTATCACTAATTGCATACACATTATTTTTCAGTTCCTAGACTGGGTAGATTTTATATCTCTTATTAAAACTTTTACAGTGTAATAATTATTACTATGTAGACATGAGAAAACTAAAAGTAGAGAATGCAATTTAAAGCTTAAATATGATACATTGAAGGGCTAGACATTTTCTTCTTTAATGTGACATTTCTAATATATATAGAAAACTGGTGAAGATATCAATAATACTTTAAAGACTATGAAAATAGCCATCTAGAAAGTGATAAGTAATATGTTTCAGAATAAGGGCCATTAGTGAAATAAAAAATGCACATTAATATTTGGAGGAAACTTGATTTTGAAAAAAAGTCCGTTGGAAGATGTGTATGAAGCAAGAATTTATTCCACCACAAGTTAATTTTGAAACTATGTTAAACAGATCAGTTTAAAAAAGAACAAGAATGGAATTAGAACTCCTCATTTATTAATAAGGAAGTGTGTATTTCCAGGTAGGGAAAGTTTTTCACCCAAGGTGCTATACTGATAAATGCTATTCCGTGGTAAGACCACATCTAGAGCATCGAATCCATTTAGTTTTGGGACTATTTCCAAAGAGGATAAGTGGGATGGTAAGAGATTTTAATGATTTCCAGTGAGAATAAGCTCTGAGATTATCGTGGAAAAGAGAAGGCTTGCCAGTAGGCTACAGAAAGCAAAGTAAAACAAATGGGTGAAGAATGCCTGGTGGTGAACTATGGCTCCTAGAAGAGAAACATCATCTCATATTAGAGTTTTTCAACAGTGGTATAGGATGGTCTGCAAAGAAGTGAATTCCTGAACACTGAGTATGTCAGCAGAAATGTGGTGACCCATGTCATGGATGGGAGGACCAAGGATTTCTGGTTGGGAGGAAAGCACTGAAGGACTCTTGAGCAAGTTCCCCACCCTTAGCCTTTCCTATAAAAAGAAGTGCAGAGAAATTTGCTGCGTAGATTATATGTTATCAGATTAATAGAGTCCAGTATCAGTAAAAAGATATTTTATAGGGAAAGTATTCCTTGAAATGTCATTTCTCTCCATGTGTAAAGAGTTGAAACTAATATTTGTTGATTTTAGAAATAACAAAAAAATTCAGTCAGCAAACAAATATAGAAAGAAAAAAAGTAGAGACAAAAAAACACATAAATTTTTATAAAGTATGAGATACTTAGCACCTTTTTTTTTTTTTTACTTAAACCTGCATCAACTTATTTATTACTTTCTATTGTCAAATAATATATAAAATACTTAAGCTTTGGGCAAGGATTATTACACTGTATATGTACATTCTATGCATGTATACTTTTAATTTTTTGTGTTGTTTTCTGTTTTGTTTGTTTTTTAAAATTCTATCTACACTAATAAAAGAGAAATATGCAAATTAATCATCACTCTGTCACTCCACTACACCCACCAATCAGGAGAGAGTAGGCAAATTAACTCAATTAAGTTGGCATGGCCACAGAGCTGGAGCAAGCAGGAGGCTTGGGTTAGCCCCGGCAATGAAGGAAGCCAAGCTTCCTGCCTGCCTTGGCCAGCCTGGCCTCCATGCAAGGATACAAAGTTGCAATTATAGAAGATAAATAAATCCCAGATACCTGCTTCCAGCCGGTTGTGGCCTCCGTTCAAGGAGAGGATGGGAGCTTGGGTCGCCAGCCTGAAAATGACCATCAGCCCCTCACCCAAGCTGGCCACACCCTCATGGGGTGAGGGTCCCCACTGAGGGGTTTGGCCAGCTTGCAAACAGCCATCAGCCCCTCACCCAGGCTGGCCAGACACCCCAGCAGGGACCTCCACCCTGAAGGGGATGTGGCCAGCCTGAAAACAGCCCTCAGCTCCTCACCCAGTCTAGCCACACCCCAATGGGGTGAGGGTCCCCACTGGAGAGCTTGGCCAGCCTGCAAACAGCCATAAGCTCCTCACCTAGGCTAGCCAAGCACCCCAGTGGGGACCCCACCCTGATCCAGGACACCCTTCAAAGCAAACCAGCCAGCCCCCACCCATGAACCAGGCCTCTATCCTATATAATAAAAGGGTAATATGCAAACTGACCCTAATAGTAGAACAACTGGGAATGACTGGTCACTACAACACACACTGACCACACTCAATGCAGAGCTGCCCCCTGGTGGTCAGTGCGCTCCCACAGGGGAAGCTTTGCTCAGTCACAAGCCAGGCTGATGGCTGCTAGTACAGTGGTGGTGGTGGGAGCCTCTCCTGCCTCCTCAGCAGTGCTAAGGATGTCCTACTGTAGCTTAGGCCTGATACCCCAGGGAGCAGACCTAAGCCAGCAGGTGGACAACCCCTGAGGGGTCCCAGACTGTGAGAGGGCATAGGCCAGGATGAGGGCCCGCCCCCCAACTGAGTGCACAATTTTTTGTGCACTGGGCCTCTAGTATAACATAAGCCCAGCAACTGAAACAGCAGAATGACCAGAATGACCAGAGATTAGAGCAACCAAGGCCCCTCACTCTAGCCTGCTGCCTCTCAGCAAGGAGTTAAGGGAGATCAAGGAGGCAGGCAGGGTGCTTAGGGGCAATCAGGCTGGCAGGCAGAGTGGTTAGGGGTGATCAGGAAAACAGGCTGAGGGGTTAGGGGCAATCAGGCAAGCAGGCAGAGTGGTTAGGGGCTATCAGGCTAGCAGATAAACGGGGATGATCAGGTAAACAGGCAGGGTACTTAGGGGTGATCAGGCAGGCAGGTGAGCAGTTAGGGGCAAATAGGCAGGCAGGCAGAGTGGTTAGGGGCAATCAGGCAGTCAGGTGAGTGGTTAGCAGGTAGAGTGGTTAAGAGTGATCAGGCTGGCAGGCAGAGTGGTTAGGGGTGATCATACTGGCAGGCAGATTAGTTAGCGGACATCAGGAAGGCAGGCAGGTGAGTGGTTAGGAGCCAGCGGTCCCAGATTGCGAGAGGGTGCAGGCTGAGCTGAGGAACCCCATTCTCCTTGCACGAATTTCATGAACCAGGTCTCTACTATAATTATAGTATCCTTGTTATTGAGCTAATTTATCTCTGCTTATAGCTTTTCCTAATGGCAATATAAATATTACAACATCATTAAAACATTAAGCACTTTCCTCCTGTATGACATAGCAGTTCACTCCTATGTGTTTACCCAAGAAGAAATGAAACATATGTCTACACCAAAATTTATACTCAAATATCCATACTTTGTCCTGAATTTCCAGAGGTTGGAATGAGCCCAAACGTGTATCAGCAAGTGAATGGATGAACACTGTGATATCTCCATAACAAAGACTTCAGCAATAAAAGTAGACAAACTATTGATATGCATAACATAAATGGATCTGAGAAATATTATGCTGAATGAAAGAAACTAGACTCACAAGAGCACATACTATAGGATTCATTTGTAGGAAAGTTATTAATAAGCTTTCAAATCTTATAAGACAAAACAAACATGGGTACAATAAAAATTATAGGACACAGGAAAAGGAACATCATGTTGAAAAGTATTTCTGTAAAGAATTTTACTGTGGAATCTAGAAATGTATTTTGAAAACATTTTTACTAGGCATCATCAGTGTAATATGAGATTTGGAGACAGAAAAATTAAGGAGAGATCATGTGGGATAAAACAATAACATTATTTAATTACACATGTTCATAGTTTGTCAGACTTAATAGTATTAAGATGTCAGTTTTAACCAAACTGCTCTGCAAGTCCAAAA
The DNA here is from genome assembly GCA_004026665.1 of Murina feae. Lineage (NCBI taxonomy): Eukaryota > Metazoa > Chordata > Mammalia > Chiroptera > Vespertilionidae > Murina > Murina feae. The sequence continues at coordinate 12,307 of PVJC01021225.1, read as the reverse complement.
CAATTTCAATAAAAACTCTTGCTAGGTTTTGTTTGTTTGTTGGTAGAAATAGTCAATAATTATTTGAGAATGTAAACAACTTAGAGAAGACAAAGCATTTTTAAAAAGATGCATAAACTATTTGTTTACACTGTTTGATTTTAAGACTTACCATATAGCTGCAGTTACTAAAAAAGTGTGTGATATGAGAGGCTATATATATATATATATATATATATATATATATATATATATCAATGGAAGAGAACAGAGAATCTAGGAATAGAATATGCACATATGGTGAATTGATTTTTGACAAACATGCCAAGGCAGTTCAATAGGATAAGGACATACTTTTTAACAAATGCTTTCTAATAGTTGTAAAGATTATTTTATTATTAAAGTAAGGCTGAAAACCCCTTTCTTTCTCTCTTTTCCATCCCCTTTCCTGTTTAGACTCTACACCCAAATAGAATATGAAAGCCTGGGTTAAAGAGTAGATAGTAATGGAAGTTGGTACACTTATACACCTAATAGAAAAATGTCTTTCTAATTCTGGTTTTCCAGCAAGGGGCTATAGAAGTAAGTCTGAGACCTCGTGTATTGTGGACTTTCAGAGAAAGGTCTTCTGTATTTATAAGTGGAAGCATATATAGAACATTGTTTTGCTCTAATTTTCAGGAGTTTGTGGAGTGTGGAATTTCCTAAGAGTCTAGATGGGCTCTGTGCCATGCTTAGTTTTTTATTGTCGTGGTTTTGTGATTTTTCTCCCCTCAGTGTTTTTAGTAGTATATAATTTTTTTAAAAGAAGGTTTGGGGGAGTTGTGTCAGGAAACAAATAATATTCAAAATATTTATTTAATTTAAAATCAGAAATCACAATTGATTTTTTAAAAAGATATGAACTGAAAAGAGATCAGTGGTTCTAAAATAGGTCATAAGAATGTTCTTTGAATGGTTTAACTGCATGTTTTGAAGATAGATGGCCTACTGAATGAGGTAGAAAGTATATCCAGAGAAATTATTTATGACTTGCTTTAGTAGACAGAGATTGCTGTAGCTCAGGATAAATTTTATATGTCCATGGGTGGGGGTGTGGTTTTCAGTGGGCTCTATTTGAGTAGAGCAATAGAAGGATGAAAATGTGATTTCTGCATGTTGCTCTGGTCATAATGTGTAGGTGATATGGAAAGACAAGAATATATGGAAATGGCAGGGAGATCATTGACATCATCCAGCTAGTGACATCCATGAGGTGTATAAGGAGATAAGAACCCATAATGTCAAAGTTTTTGTAAATAAGATGATAAATAAGATGGAAAAATTATTGATAATAGTGAAATATGATAGGAAAGATATTGAACAAAGATGTCACATTCCAACTAGATTTATTAGAAAATATATATAATATATTTTAGAATGTATAATATACATTAGAATATTTTTATTAGAATATATTAGAATAATTCTATATTTTTATTAGAATAATATATATTAGAATATATAATATATATTAGAATATATTTATAAATATATTCTAATATATATATATTAGAAAATATATTATATATATTAGAAAATAATATATATTAGAATATATAATATATATTAGAATATATTTATAAATATATTCTAATATATATATATTAGAAAATATATTATATATATATTAGAAAATATAATATATATATATATATATATATATATATATATATATATATATATTATATGAAGAGGTAATAGACCCCTGGACACCATAATGGGTTGACTGGACAGGAGGAGGTTGGGTGCGCAGTGTTGGGGGCAGTGCAACAGGGGCCTCTGTACCTGCTCTGGGGGAGGGCCTGATCAGCAGTGGCTGTGGCTGCTTCAGGGGCTGGAGAGAGAGGCAGGGCTGGACCGGCAGCGGCCATAGTTGCTGTGGGGCCTGGAGAGTGAGGCAGGGCTGGCAGCGGCTGCAGGGGCTGTTGCACTGTGGGCCCAGGTCAGGGCTCATGCAGGAAGCAACCAATTGATGTGTCCCTCTCACACTGATGTTTCTCTTGTCTTTCCCTCGCTCTTCTATGCTCTCTAAAAATTAATGTGAAAATATCCCAAGGCGACTCAAGGGTGGGTGGCACTGCATGATTTTGAATCACATGCTGGGCCCCTAGCATCTAAATAAAATATATACCATTTCTAAGATTAAAAAAAGTCCTCTGATCCTACATAGACTCCTTTTTATGTAAGAGTTGCTTTTCAAGGGGTGAACAATAACCATATTTCTGTACATCATTTTGAACAGTGATGATCAACTCTCTAATATAACCTCATTTTATTTTATTTTATTTTTTAATCCTCGACTGAGGATTTTTTTCATTGATTTTTAGAGAAAGTGAAAGGGAGGGGAAGAGACAGAGGGAGAGAGAAACATTGATGTGAGAGAGACACAATGATTGGTTGCCTTCCATATACCCCCCCAACCAGGGCCAGGATCGAGCCTGCAACGAGATAGGTGCCCTTGACTGGAATTGAAACTGAGACCCATTAGTCCCCAGGCCAAAGCTCTATCTACTGATCCAGTCCAGCTAGGGCTAATCTTATTTTTTTTAAAAAAATCTAGAACTAAAGTATTGTCTCTGGTTAAAAACTAGTGTTTTAGTAATTTTTTGCCAATTTTAATATCACTTGACTGTATCAGATGAGTTACCTATTGAAACCAACACTTCATTAGTGGTAAGTACTATACAGAATGAATGCTTCAGTTTCAAGCATTCTTTCTGCATGAAACTGAAGCTCTCTCTGATCTCTTATTATCCAAGATGGAGGTTAAATCACTCAGCCAGGTAGCCATCGTTGATGTGAAAGCTGGTATGATAGACAATGATAAAGGAGCAAAGAACAATTGATAGAACCATTTGTCTAGAAGGCTGGGGATAAGCCCAGAGCATAGAGAAAAAGGATGGCCTTGGACAGTGGAGCTGAGTGGAAGAATGAATGCGGATGAAGCCAGGCATGTCTTCAGGTGGAGAGGAAGGGTATGTTAAGGTATCATCTCCAGGGACTGTCACGTTCTATGTAAATTAAGAAATAGCTTCATCTGTTCAGTAAATGCTGCTTGAATGAGTTGAAATCACCAAGGGATGAAAGAAAGACTGAAAACTTTTGATGATATCAGGGAAGTTCAGGATCGACTGTAGAGAAGAATGCAGTAAGTAATCAATTAGGCCTGAATCAAAGGCTAGCTGAGCAATAGTGAGGTCTCAATAGGGTTACTTATGTTTTCTGAGTCAATCAAGATGGATTTGTAGCCTTTTTGAGAGTCCTTGACAGAGGGGACAAGGAAAACTAAACTTCCAAAATAAATATGACAACAGTGAACACTCAAGTGGATAGGGGACCAGGGATTTATAAGGGAAAAATGGAATAGGATCAAGAGGCCTGACTATAAAACTGAGGCTAGAAATCCATACAAACCCACAAGATTAGCTAAAGACTTAAGGTCAAAATATAGGGACATATCCTAGGATCCATTAGCAAAGAGGAATAGCCTGATGCTCAATCAACAAGCTGATAATAATAGTAAATAGTGAGCAACAGGTTTATTACACTAACATAGCTTCTTCACTACTGTTAGGTGAGGGCTATTCTGCTGTTATATGTTACCTACATCAAGGGTTAACAAACATTTCCTTACAGGGCTCCATACTTTATTAGAGGCCCAGTGCATGAATTCATGCACAAGTGGGGTCCCTTGAGGTGACCTGCGGGGATCAGGCCCCAGCTCGTGCCCCCAGGCTTGCAGCCCCAGCTTGCATCACCCCAGCCTCACAACCCCACAGCCTTTCCTGGCACCCCACCGTGGCCTACCACCGCCCCCTCACCTGCTCCACTATCCTGCCTGTGGGAGATTGATTGGGGCTGGGCCCCTTGCTGGCTTCCTCAGCACTGGGAGCTGGACAGCAGCCCCGCCCCCTGCCACCACTGCTAATCACAGTCTGCAGGGTGATCAGGTCTCTACTCCCACCTGCCTTGGCCTGGCACTGCCTACTCACCTGCTCCACCATCCTGCCATGGTCTCACTCTCATTGGGGCCCACTGGGGCCCATTGGGGCTCATTGGGCCTACAGCACCTGCACTGCCACCCGCTGTCAGCACCACATTGCTATTGCCCACTATGTTCCATGCCACCCCCTGGTGGTCAGCACACATCATAGTGAGCAGTTGAACTCCCAGAAAAACTCTTGGTCCAACAATTTGCATATTAGGCTTTTATTATATAGGCTATTTTTACTTTGTGGGCAATTTTCTCTATGACAACTGCTTAAGTCTATTATCAAAGTATGAAAGCAACCTTAGACAATATGCAAAGCCATTTACTACTGGTGATAGCCCAGAAGTGCTAGTGTGAAATCCCCTTTAGAAGTCAAGACAAATAAGTCTCAGTGTAAACAGTGATGCAAACTTATAAAAACAGACTTCCAAGCCTACGTGGTGTTAAAGAGTGTGTGTGTGTGTGTGTGTGTGTGTACACAAACATGTATATTTGTGTATGCCTATTTTATATTTCATACCTAATGCTGTTTTATGCCCTATAAGAAACATGTAGAAATTGAAGAAATAACCAGTCTTTTAACAAATACCAATCTATTTGGAGGAGATGGGGAAAAGGAAAATTGGGGGAATAGAAATAATTGTAAAATATGATATAGTTGAACTGTGTATTACTGCTGAAAAAAAAGTCACTTTATGACTTTGAATGCAAAGTGACTATATACCAAGTAGGAAGATTTCCATACCTTTGGGCTTGAGATTTTAGACAGTAGCCAACTGGAAACTCTTTTCCACATATAGCATTTCAGCTACTCTCACATTTTTGGAAAGATAAAATAAGGATTCATTTTTTCCAGATCATTATTTCTACCGCTTAGTTCTGCTAAATGTCATAGAAAACTAAAAATGAAGTGGACACTTTTCATACTTGGCCACACTTTGACAGGCACAAGAATAGTCTCTCACAATATTTGATTTCTTAAAAGTAGTGTCTTACTATATTTGATATAGATTCTTTTTAAATTATTTTAAATAAACATTTCATTGAGTTATAAAATGTATATATGTGGCAATAGATTGTTGGTTATTTTTTGCAAAGTTTTACTTAAGAAAAGTATGGGGGTAAGTTCTATTTAGTGTTTGTCAAGTTAAAGCTATCATTTTAAACAGTCAAACCATGTTTTTAAAATAGCACGTAGAAAAGCTTAATTCTGGTCTCATAAAACAGTGTCTTGGAAGATCCCAGTGTGAGAACTTCCTACTGGTGATTTTACAATAAAACATAATGTGTGATTTTAGATGGAAAGTTAGAGGATCAATCATTCAGTCACATGGTGTCACTGTAAAGCTGTCTGAGCAATTTGGTTGCCACAGTCAGTATGCACATTCCATTTTTGTTTTGCTTTACCATTGTCACCTTATAGGACAAAAAACTTCTTGTATAACAAACTTTCAAGATCACGGGTAGATACAAGTTGGCCTCTGAGTTAAGATAGTTGAGATGTTAAACCTATGCAAGAAACCACCCCACATTGCTGACACTGAGCTCTCTGTGTCACAGAGTGAAGTGGGAAAGATTCTTCCACCACAGTCTTGCTCAGAACTATTGAAAAGAGATCTTAGTCTTTAATGATGACAGACATGATGAAGGAAAACGCAATAGGAGCTGCATTTCTAGAAAGTGATTCTGACCAGGTCATGCTGGAAGATGAACAGATGAACAGAAAAAAAGGAACATAACTGGTAACAGAAAAGGGATGTCCCATTTCTAACAATTCTATTGTGTTGAAGGATAGCTGAAGATCAGACTCTAAAGGGTTCAGCCCCGAGATGGGATTAAACATTTAAAAAAACCCCACTTTTTTAAGGATTAAAACTTAGGTGAAGTTATGAAAGATATGTAATCTACTTTTGCAGATGATAGAAATATGGGAGGGAGCATTAATGTGATGGATGGGAAAATCAGTGCCCTGAGTTAATAGTTTGAGTTGATGGATTACATCAAATTATGGGATTAAATTTAAATGTGAATATTTCTTTAAAAATCAATTTGGACAATGTTAAGGTAATGGAAACACAGTTTGACAGCAAATACTGCTTTTTAAAAAGGTTAAATGAAGGTTTTAAAATATGATTAAAAGGTTAATGTAAGCAAGTAGTATGAAGCAGCTGCTAAAAATAAAAACCTTAGACACTACAGAAATGTTGTCAAGATCAAAAGAAGTCATGGACACTTATTCTCCCTGATGTTTAGGCTGCATCCAGAGAGTATAGGGGCCATGTTTTAAGACAGTAGATGATATATCTTTGTGGGACTAAACAGGGACGACCAGGTTCCTTCAGATATTTGAATTGCCAATAGAACAGTTGCTAGAATTATTTTCTTTCAAGTAAAAACCTTCAAGAAGCAGACTTCTTTCTCTTGGGAAGTTGTGGGCAGCAGCTGCCAGTGAGAAAGCGTAAAGGGGATTCTTCAATTTAGTAAAAATTAAATGGAGTAACTTCTTTTTATCTTTTAAAAGTCAGAGATGCATGATTTTTTTAATACAAATGAAAAATTTTGAGAAGGCAAAAAGAAAGACATTCCTGTTTGGATAGTTCCTGAGATGCGATATGACTGGGATTCACATTCTTGATTAGCTCCTGAGCCTGCTAGATATATTGTGTAGACCTCAGGTCTTCGTTTTAAAATTGTACTTAAAATATAGGCTGATAAGTGGCAAAATAGCAAATTCACAAGATATATGGTTAGCATGAGAACGAGAAGTTCAGAAATAGTTTCACATAGGTTTTTCTCTCAAATTAAGCAAAAAATAAAAAAGGCAGAACACAAAACTCACAGGAAATGAGAGTAAATCCACTTTTTTAAAATGAACCAAGAGGGTTACAGTTATTGTTTTTTTTGTGTTTTTTTTTACTATAATTCACTTAGAATTGAAAATAAAAGTGCCTCTAGCTATAAGACTACCCTATTAATTTGTTTAGTGATTCTTGTAGTCTCCCAATTAATTGTAAGAATTTTCTTTTTCACCTTCCACCTTTTCATTTATTTTAGGGGAGATGGGCTGCAGGGTTATGTTCTTTAGAGTTTCACAAAGATATATAGGTCTTAGTTTGAATAAATGGACCCCATTATTGCTTTAGAATCTGTTAAGCATATGAAAGTTTAATTTAGTGTGAATCAGGGCAATAAAAAATATAAGGGGACTGGATAACAAAAGAGACAGAAAAGGATGACTAGTATTATATACTTTTAAAGCATTTCTACTTCAAAAATTCGTATATTGATACCTTTGTATAAAGTTATCTTTGAAAGAACTCTCACCTCCCAATCCAATATTCACCCTTACACACACATACACACACTTTTTTTCAAAATCTAGAAATGTTATATGAATCCGAGAATACATTTTATATTATTAAATTACATTGTACTTATTTTTTTCTTTCACAACTGAGTTTATAGTTAGTTGTTCTGTGCTATTAACACATGACAGTTATTCTTAGTTTGTTATTAGAGAAAATATTGGAAATATTAGACAACTTCAGGGAATTTTTTTAAACATATTACCAGATGGGTGAGCACTTATCCTTTCCAAGAATATAAAATTTGTGACTCATTTTTATCTTTGGTTTCCCACTGTAAAGAATGGGTGTCAGCTTCCTATGTAATTTTGATTTGTTTATCCTGCAGTTTTGTTTGTCCATGCAGTTTTCTGTGTGCCAATTGTGGTCAATATTTGGTTTCCATAAAAGGTATGAGTTTTCTTTGAGGCTATTTTTCCTTGCCATTGCCAAACCCACAACTGATGCACCATTACTTTGACTTTTGTTCTTAATTTAAACTTGGCACAGAGCCTGTCTTTGGTGTAAAACATGAAACAAGCTTCATTTTGACATGGAATCTGGGGAGGAAACTACTTGCTTCTCTAAAGGAATAGAGAGCCAGGATGTTTGTTTTACTCTTTATAGGGACAGAACTGCTACCTGAATATGCCAGACCCCTTGTCACTGCTACTTAAAAAGAAATCTAGCCAAGAATCCATTATTATTAGTAGTATTAGTATTAGTATTAGTATTAGTATTATTAAAAAGGCAAAAGCAGGTAAAGACACATCCAAAGGTCTCACCTAATGGAGTGCATGGAGATCCAGGACGGACACTCTCTCAAACCCAGTGGCCTTCCCCCACTGCAGTCCCACAGGCTGCCTTGGTACCACACAGGGTTTAGGTCCAGACTGCCTGAGTTTGAGTCTGACTCTACCTCTCATGTGCCGTGGCAAGTTTTTTAACTTCCCTGAGTCTTTGTTTTCTCAACTGGAAAATGAGATCTCAGTAGTTTTGACTTGGGAGAGCTCTCTTAAGGATGAAATAGGTAAAGTGACTGAGTACGGTGATTGGCACAGCATCCTCCTCCTCTTTCTCATGTCTACACATTAAATGTATGAGTTCCATTCTTTTGGTGAAGATTGGGGGCTATAGACGGGACTTTTAAAGGGTTAGCTTTGTACATACTGGCCTCATAACCAGCCTGCTTTAACTTGCTAAGTCACTGACATGGTCTCCTGCTTCTTCTATTACACACTGAATGTTTGAATGACCTGAAGGTGTTAAGACACATTTAAGATGTCAAATTTTCAGTCGTATTTTATGAATCATTTAGATCTTGTAAGCTTTAGTTCATCTGTACATCTTCTGTAAGAGCTATGTGAGGCTAAACATTGAAAACACATAGAAATAGTAAATGGATAAATAAATAAAAATCCTACCAACATTCACCTGTCAAATCAATCCATTTATTCAGATTCATTGAGTGTCTAGCAGCAAGGCAGTGGAGAAAACGACTTATCATTTTCATGAGCTCCCTCCTCGCACATTGTAGGCACCTAATAAAACTTTTTCAATTGAATTTTATTACCAAGCTTTTCTAAGTAAGGTTCCCTTTAAAGTGTTTTCTAAGTCTCTTCTTTTTAAAGTAGATAACCAGTCAGAAGTAGAGCAGTAGCAATTGCTGAGCTTAGCAGTAGCCAAAAGCAAATTTCATTCCTAAGTCTAATGACAGCTTCTTGGATGCAACTTACGAGTGTTTCTTTTCTCTCTCTTTTTAGAGACAATCGCTAGGTCTGGATCCACTGCTGATTTTGCAGTTTTTACTGGTTAGGTCATATTGAGAATGATGATAGCATTATAAATGAAGTGTTATATATATTTTTTATCCTTTGCCACAATTCAGTAGGAAAGGAAAAGAAAATAGGGGTGATCCATCACTATTGTTCTGCAGCACCGAACTCTTTGCTTTTTAAGAAATGGCGTAAGAGTTGTACACGTTATGTAAAAGATTCTTGTCTAAAGTGGCATTGTTTCACAGGTGAAGATAATTGAGGTAATGGCACATTGAATTATATTCCAAGACAGATGAAATGAAGGCTGTTTTGTCATTCCACTCATGGTTCACTGACAAGGATCCAAAGTTCTTTACATTAGTCAGACACCCACTTTAGTGCCACTAAATTTCACATAATTAACTGCGATTTTTGAGTCATGACATATGGAAAAATTAGGCTAGGCACATTTGAGTTTGCTTCAGAATTATTAATAATTTTAGGTTTACCAGTGAAATTATCTTATAAATATTTCTAAATAAGTTTCTCCAAAGGCATCTTGTCTCACATGCATCTCATCATTCAATGTCACCATCTCTCTCTGTCAGCTTAGTCCATTTTGAGCTCCTAGTTTGACCAGGTTGTTCACTCTCTTCAAGTTGATATTGACATAGGATTAGGAATATGAAAGCCCTCGGCCACATGGAACCAGTATGGAAGAAGTTGGTTGAATTATTTATTGGCCTAATTCCCCGTGTATGTAAAAGTTCTTTTAAAGCTATTCTCCGATACAAGCAATGGCTACTATCACTTTCCCACATTATTATTATTATTATTATTATTATTATTATTATTATTATTGGAACCTTCATTGCTCCTAAAGACTACTTAACCTAGTCTTTTCCTTTCATGGTCTCAATTTGTAGAATGGACATGTAGCTCTCTCTTTCTGTATATCCTAGACTGAGGTAATTCTTACCCACAAATCTTGGGCAGCTGCAGAAAACAAGTTCCTTAATCACAATTTTGGTTTCTTGCTGCTACTAAAACAGGAAGGAAGGCAGCCGTGTTGACTAGTACTAATGAAACTTTATGGAGATCCTAGGAAAATGTTCATGTATCTTTGGCTTTGCTTCCAATGAATTAGCTATTTATATGAAACTTTGCCTGGGTTGCTCATGAAACCAATGATTCTATGAGGCTTTTCCTTTGCCTTGGAGAACATTGTTGCCAGAGTTATGCTTCTTAGAATACTGTTATTTTGCTCCTGGTTTTGCACTAAACCCAAAGAGACAGGCGGATAGTATGGTGAAAGAAGAAAATAAGCTTATAATTACTGGCATAAATAATGAATCCTTTACCAAGAGATTTAAATATGACATTCTAAAAGATTTTCACCAACATCAGGGAAAGTTTCTTCCTGAATTAAAAAAAAAAAAAATCTAAAAGAACAAAAACAAAACAAAACAAAAAAACAACAACCCCCAAAATGATTGCCACAATAAGTTTAGTTAACATCCATCACCTCACATAGTTATAATTTTTCCCCTGTGATGAGAACTTTTAAAATCTATCAGCAGATTTAAAAATAAAGGAATAAAAAATAAAATATAATAGTTAAATTTTTGCCTTGTTTCTGAGCTCAAACCTGAGCCTATAAGTAGACCTTTTCATAATAAAGCTATGAACCTGATCACCTTTATATTTCTAAGTCTCCCCTTTCTTCCTGAAATCTGTTATATTCAGAGTATTTTTTCCTCATAGACTATTTCTGAAATTGGTACAGATCCTTTATATTGCAATTAATAATTTTCAGTTTATGTTTTTCTGATAAAGCTTTGTGTTTAAGATATGAATGAAATACATAATTTTAATTTAATATAGTATACTGATATTTTGATCTCTTTGACCATTCATACCTACCATGCACCAACTGTGTGCTGGGCATTTGAGAGGCACAACGCCTTCTGCTTACGTCAGGTGGGATTACAGTTTCCTTTTTGAGAAACTATTAGATGATAGTTAATATGTTAAAATGATAATTCAAATTAGAAATCCTTTTAAGAAATATTTAAAGATAAATATTTTAAAGATCATAATATGCTCCAGGGAAGCACAGGAAAAAGTCTAAAATATTAACTTAGAATGGGCTTTGGAATAATGTATCATCTTTTATACCATGTCACTGCTACTTAAAGGCACAGATTGCAGTTAGCTTTTTGTGTTCTGATTTTGTTCTCTTTAGAAAATAGAGGTAGTAAAAGTATCATCCTCATTGAGGTATGTGAGTATTATGTGACATTATGCACAATGACTACCACCAAATAGGTTCTTAATGCATGGTACCTTTTACTATTATTATTAATGTGATGAAAACAAGAGATTATGAAAATTAGAGTTAACAAAATTTGTAAATCATAGGATAGAATAATCTTTCAGAATGTTGGCTCAGATGGCTTTTGAAGTTTATGCATATTATGCTTATTGAACTATCAAATTTATTTTTAAAATTTTAATTTCCTCTCCTATCTCCAGGAAGCATGCCTCTTTATTTTTCCACCCAGTATGTATTCCTACTCAGTATTCTGGATGTGGGAATAATGGAGTTCTTGGAAATATATAGATTATCTTGGCCATTCTCTTGTTACATTCAGTGATGTCAGTAAAACAAGTTTCTTCAGGAGCTGTGTGGTTTATGAGTCTGGAATATCAGATAAAAAGAAATATCCATAACTCTACATTTGATGGTAGAGTTAAAGGTTATAGAAAGATTCTTGGTTGGTTTTCTTTTCAGATTAAGTCAGTAATGGTTTAAATTTGATACCCTCCCTAATTATTCTTATTATATTGTTATTTTATTCTTATTTTCTTATTTAAAAGCAAAGAACCTCTAATAATAATAAAAATATAGATATACTTTGGAAGTCTTTGAAAGACACACTATCTCCCCATATACATTTAGTTGGTATATTTTAGTTTTCTGCCATTTAAACAAATACACACACACACATACACACACGTATGTATATCCTATATACTAAAGATGTGCAAATAAAGATGATATGCAAATTAACCCTCACACCCTCACAAGATGGCTGACTACAACCAGACCAGCAAGGGGGTTAGTGAAGGATGACCAAATGACTGAACAAGCAGGCTGCATGGGGCAACTAGGCTGGGGGGGGCTGTGAGGG
>PVJC01021224.1:0-28431 GCA_004026665.1 Murina feae | reverse complement strand
TGCCCTTGGCCCAGGCCGAGCAGCCGGCCTGTCCAGGAGGCCGGCCCCGAGGGGAAGGGCCTGGTGGCGCGGCCAAGCTGATCGTCAGTGAGAAAATGAGAAAATGGAGCAGCTCTTTCTCTGTGACCCAGTTTTGCACTGGGAGCTCTCACAGCAGCCGGGAGCCAACCCTGGATCTCGAAAGGAGATTAGTTTCTCAAAAAAGAAAAACAAGCTTTCTCCACAGGTAAGTCGGCTCAGGTCCCGTCCCAGACAGAAAGGGAGCGGGAGCAGCGGGCAGCCGAGGGCGGGCCTCCTCCCAGACACCTCCCTCCCGGTGGGGGTGAGAGGCTCAAGGCGGGGAGGTCCCAGGCAGCTGGACGGAGGGGGATGTGTTAAGCTGAGGGCCAGAGACTGTGAGGCCTTTCCCAGGACCACACTTCCCACACACTCTGGAGGGGGGGCTGGGGGGGTGGGGGGGCGGTGTTTGTTGTTTGTTTTTAAATATTTTCATTGATCTCAGAGAGGAAGGAAGAGGAAGAGAGAGATAGAAACACCAATGATCAGCTGCCTCCTGCATGCCCCACACGGGGGATCCAGCCTGCAACCCGGGCACGTGCCCCGGCTGGGAGTGGAACTGTGACCAGGCCCTGGCTCAACCATTGAGCCACACCAGCCGGGCCCGGGGGTGGGGGGCGGAATGTTTTAAAGGAAAATTGTCATAAAAAGCTGGGCTACGAGGTCACGGGGCCCACGGGCGAACTGCAAGTCCTGGGAGCAGGGTTCGTCCTGGCTGTTGAGAACCTGAGCATCGAAAAGGCTCCGGGCAGCCTCCCGGTCAGGAGCGCCGGGGACGCGGCGGTGGGGCCGGTTAGCGGGCAGGAAAAGGCCCGTGTGCGGCGCGGCCGGAAGGGGAAGCTCGGCCTTAACGCTCGTGTTTGGGGACGGAGCACAATGACAGCTGATGCCTCGGTGATGCACTGCGGACGCGCGGCTTCGGCTGCTTTAACAGGAGTAACTCGGACAGCAGTGAGGGTCACTCTCCTCCTGTTTACAGTTTGGGCTGTTGGGCCCGGCCGGTGTGGCTCAGCGGTTGAGCGCGGACTAGGAACCAGGAGGGCAGGGTTTGAATCCAGTCAAGGGCACAGGCCGGGTTTGGGGGCTTGATCCCCAGTGAGGGACCTGCAGGAGGCAGCCAATCCACGGTTCTCTCAGTGCTGATGTTTCTCTCTCCCTCTCCCTTCCTCTCTGAAATCAATAAAACATATTTTAAAAAGCCCTGACTGAGAGTCCTCAGCCTTGGGTCCCGCTGAGGCACCCCCAGGGCTTCGTAGCGTCTCAGCAGCATGGGGGGAGGGCCTGCCCTTGGAGAAGTGGCCATCGGCCAGAGACCTGGTCCCACAGTCCTCCACCCAGGGCAGCCAAAGCTGTCAGGGTCCTGAGCTTTGCTACCACATGCAAAACCGAGGGGTGGGGGGAGTGTTGGAGCCTCACCCCTGCATGTCGGGTCCCAGCGGATACCCGAGGCTGCTAGACCCAGTGCCTCATGAAGGTGAGCCCCCGCTTCCTTCCTGGGTGTCCTGCTCCACAGGGGGCCCCACGTCTCTCCCACCTCCCTCCCCACCTCCCTCTCACCGTCTCCATTGCTCTTCCTGCAGGTGTAACCCCATTCTCCATGGAGAGCGGAACTGAAGTCCTGCCTGTGAGTGGGGGACAATGCATTTGCACATTAGTCTGTGCTTGTGCTTCTTGGATCGGCCCTGACCCCATTGCTGGCAGGTGGCCAGGTGTGGCCATTCGTTGCCAGGAGAGCAGGCTGGACCCCGTGAGGGTGAGTGACACCCACAGGCCGCAGATCTGACCTAACCCAGGGGCTGGCTGTGTCCCTGAGCTGCCAGACAGCTCATCAGGGTCTCTCATTCCCAAGGTCGCTCCAAGGCCCACAGGGCGCCAGGCACGCAGGTTGCTGCGGTAACTGGCACTGTCCCCAGCTGTCCTGGCGACACCTGGACACCTCGCAGTGTGAGAGGCAGGCAGGGCGTCAGCAGGGGGCCCTGCACCACAGACAGCGGGAGCGGGAGCGGAGGGGAGCGAGGCATCGCCTGCAGGTCCGACAGCCTGAGGGCTGGGCAGTGTCCATCCCGCACTTAAGCTGCGGCTAAAAATGGCAACGGAGACAGTTTGCAAAGCAGGACATTCAGGCTGACTGGCCGCCTCCCACCTCCCCCGGGCCCAGAGCCCGTGCCATTCGGCCATTTGGGCGCCTGACACTGACATCTGAGGGGCTCACTGGCCTCCCAGGGAGGGGGAGGCTGACAGATGGGGGTGGGGGCTGTGGGAAGAAGGAACAGGGCCAGGACCTGGCACAGAAGGAAAGAGGGAGGGAAAGAAGCAAAGGAAGGGAGGGGAGCGGAGGAAGGAAGGGAAGGAGAGAAGGAAGGAGGGAGGTTGGTTGTCCTGTTCACTCAGGCTTTTCCGTCACACTTGCCGTCGTTCCCACCCCCCACCCCACCCCCCGCCTCATGTGATGGTTAAATTGTCCACAAAAACACTCACGATGCAGCCAAGGCCTGATTACAGGACACAGGACTCGCCGCGCTGAGGAGGGACAGGATGAGACGTCGCGGCCTTGGGTGTGGCGACGCCTCGTCAGGACCGGCCTGCGTCCGAAGGCAGGACCCATGGGGGAGACAATGGGTAAAAGTGAACTTCCTTCCAATCAGAAGTGTCTCCTTGAAAACCAGCATCAGGAGAATTAGAAGACAAGCCGCAGGCTGGGAGAAGGTCATTTGCAGAAGACACGTGTGATGAAGAATGGGCGTCCGATGCACGTTCAGACCCTTAGAGCTCAACCGCGAGAAACAAGCCAGCCGGTTAGAACGCGGGCCAGCTCGCCACGGGGAGAGACACGGGGAGAAACACGGCCGTCTCCCCCACTCTGCAGAGGGAAGGACCAGCAGTGACAACAAGACGGGGTCCGAGCGGCGAGGCAGCCCACGCGAGGCTCCCGACGGCACGCCTCACCCTGCTCCTCCCAGGCTTTGCACTTACAGGTCGCTGAGGTCAGAGCCCGCCCGGCAGAGCCCTTCCCCTCGAGGCCCTGGACTCCTCCATCACACTGGGCTTCAGCGAGGCGGGGGGATCCTCCTGTGAGACTCAGCGAGACTCCGGGGACGGGCTCACCGCGTGGGCCCAGGCCTTCGCGTCCTGTGGTCTTACCACCCGAGTCTTCTCCTCGGACACACAGTCGGGTGGCCCCGCAGCACCTCCACGTCCTGTTGGCGGTGAAATTCAAGCTGTGGGCACACGGATGTCCATGGGACGATGCTTTTAGCTTTGCTACGTTCGAGGTTTTTCATAACAAAAATACATGAAAAGGCCTCCTCCTAACGCGGTTTTAAAACTACAGCTGTTTTTCGTTCTGCCCCTCAAGGAACAGCGTTGAGGTGAGTGTGCCAGGCTGTGGGCAGTCCTGCTCCATCTGCTCCTCGGGGTGCCAGGCTCATGGGCAGGGACGTTGTCCTCATCTATGGCCAACGCTGGACCACTCTGTCCTGGCTCCCAGGGAAAGAGAATGCAGGAGACGTGCCCGTCGGTGAAGGCCCAGGCCCAGCTGCCGAGGGCGTGAGTTCTGTGTGCATGACATTGAGTCACGTCACCACATGGGACCGCAAAGGAGTCTGGGAAGAATCTGGCTGTCCTCCCCGGGAGGAGGGGAACATCCCCCACTCAGTGCTCTGTGAGAACCCACACCAGGAGGCCACGTGTCATCCCAAATCGCAGCCGTTAGGGTCCCCCTGTAGCCTGTAGACTCCTTGAGGACAATAGCGTTTGCATCTCAGAATCACCAGAAATTAAACACGAGGCCCAAAATGAGAGGGTCTTAAAGGAACGTCCGCTGAGCAAAGTGAGTGCCCACAGCAACACAGAGGAGGGACATGGAGGAGGAATAGTGCCTCTCGGACCACCCGTTTCTCAGCGTGTATCCACTCTTGTCTGCGGGAAACAGGCCATCTCGTGATCTTCAAGATCTATGCCACATCAGCTCAACCAAGGGCTTCCTTATTCACTAGGAATTAATTCCCGCCCTCCTCTTCCTCGCTTCTCCATGAAGGACAGTTTATCAGACAACCTCGGAGACCTTGGAAGGGAAATATTTAACCTGACTAAGAATGGAAAGTATTGCCCTGACCGGTATGGCTCAGTGGATAGAGCGTCGGCCTGTGGACTGAAAGGTCCCAGCAGGTGCCTTGGTTGCGGGCACATCCCCAGTGGGGATGTTTCTCTCTCATCGATGTTTCTAACTCTCTATCCCTCTCCCTTCCTCTCTGTAAAAAATCAATACAATATATTTTTAAAAAAAGAATGGAAAGTGTCTTCCACGTTATTCAAGCGCCTGAGTACCGCCAGTTTAGATTAATATGTGAAATGGCGTATGAAAATGGCCTACGGATTCCAGTTGGCCCCTAAGACTTCTGTTTTATTTTTTTAATTTTGTTTTATTGCTTAAAGTATTACAAAGAATGTTAAATAAGTCTCCATTTTTTCCCTTGACCTTCCCCCCTCATCCCCAAGACTTCTTGGAAGACATAATTATGCTTCTCTCATGATATCCTGTCATTCTAACTTTCAGGAACGCATACTGAATTCTTTGTCAATTGACCCAGATTATTATGTTTTCCTGCACGGCCCCAACGTTCCACCTAAGATCTAAGGAAACAGGGTCCTCTCGGGGACAGCCCTGAGCTCAGTACTCGTGGGATCCCTGCGGAAAAGCAGGACAGGAAGCCGGCTTCCTCTCCCGCGTCTGCTGGGCGTGTCCTGGAGAAGCTGCAGGACGGTCCCCTCCGTCCCCGTGGCTCCTCTCTGTACAACAGGGCCCCTGCTTTTCTGCATTTGCACCAGGACGTCCTCCCGGTGCCCCGAGCGGTGTCTCCCAGGCTCTCGCCTGGGTCTCCCCTGTCAGGCCAGAAGGCTGGTGTGAGGGGCAGCTGCTCACCCAGACGAGGGGTCAGGGTTTGGTCTCCTCTGGAAGGTGAGCGCCTGGGGGGAGGGCCTGGTGAGAAGACAGAGCGATGCGAGGGGAAGCAGGAGGGGGGCGGCTTGCCCAGCGTGGCTGTTTAGGGAACAAGAGGTCAGTGGTGGAGAGAGACTCCTCAGCACGGGGTGATGAGGAGAGACCCCTCAGCGGCTGGGGCGGGAACAGTGTCCCCAGGCCTGGGATGGTCCTGCCGATGGTTTCGGGGAGTTCTGGCAGGTGCGGCAAGGGTGAGGGTCTGTCTTTAGGTTGCAAGTTCCCAAATCCCCAAATCACACTCCCTTCCATCTCTACCGTGTTGCGAGTCCCCACAGCCGCTCTCACTCAGACACCAAGGGCCAGTGGGAGGGTCCCGAGACCGCCCTCAGGAGGCCATTACACGTATGACGGTTACTGTTATCACGAGGGAGGGATGCGGGTTAGTCAGCCAAGGGGAGGGGCAGAGGGGAGGTCCAGGACTCATCAGACACCAGTGGTACCAGAGCACCTGCTTCCCACCGATTGCAATATGACGCACAGGGACACCCACGGAGTATTGGTACCAGGGGAGCCACGCCTGGTGCCCAGGGTTTTATGGGCTCAGTCGTGTAGACACTAGTGGCCACCTGCCCAGCTGAGGGTTGTCGCCAGCCCCTCGAGGAGTCAAGCTGATGCCATGTGGCCCAAGCCCAACCCCATCATGATCACACTGTTAGCAGAGACCCTGTCCCGGCCCCAAATAAACAAAGGCAGGGTTTCCAAGGCCTGAGGACCCCAGGAGGGCAAGGCCAGATCTTTGCAGGGCAGGTCAATCCTGGCCTGGACAGGGGGGCCCCTCCTGATCGAGAGGCCTGTCCCCAGGGCAGATCAAGGGGTCAGATCTGTGATAGGTTCAGATAGAAACGCATCCGTCTTTGTACCCAAGGGTCAGCCCCAGGGCTATCGCGGGAGGTAGAGCCCCGTGGTAGGGTCCCGACAGGGAGCCAGCGGACGTGGAGGAGGGTGGGACCAGGGCTGATGCCCGGAGCTGGTTAGGAGGCGCTTGTCCTGTGATGCTCGGGTGGGTCTGTCTGGTTAAAGGATCCAGGGCTGGCGGGTCCAACTGGCTGTGCCTCCTCTGGGCAGGTGAGTATTTCCACGCTATGAACATGTGACCTGTTTGCAGAGCAGACCTTACACCCAGAATAACCGCACCCCGTGTGCAGGTGGACGAGGAGGGGGAGGGTATAGGGTACAAGTGGCGTCCGAAGTGGACAACTTCCTTCCCCTGAGAGTGGGAAGCAGGAGTGACCACAGATCCATCCCAGCTCAGGAAGAGCAGGGTCTGCCCTGGCTGGTGTAGCTCAGTGGACAGAGCGTCAGCCTGTGGACCCGAGGATCCTGGGTTTGATTCCAGCCAAGGGCACGTACCTTGGCTGCAGGTTCCTCCCCGGCCCGGGTCCTGGTCGGCCTCGTGCAGGAGGCAACCCATCGATGTGTTTCTGTCTCCCTCTCCCTTCCACGCTCCCTAAATCAATGAGGAGGTATCCTTGGGGGAGGATTAGAGAAAAGCACAGGGTGGGCCCCCCGAGGGTCTCTGAGAGGAGAGTGAAGGGACGGTCCTCCCACAGAGGCTTCTGCAAAGCCACAGGCAACGAGTCCGCATGTGATGCTTGTGGCACTACCTGGGCCTGGCATGGAGGCAGGCTCCAGGGTCGCCGTCCATGCTGGGTGCCAGCGGGAGCGATCCAGGAAGGCCCCAGGGGAGAGGACAGGAAGGCCAGGCCTGGGGACGGGGCTGGGGCGGAGGGGAGAAACGATGGCTCAGCTCACAATGCCGACCCATCATGGTCAGGGCCGTGACCTGGAGGGAAACAGGCCGGGGAGAGCAGGTGAGCTCAGGGTGCTCCCAGGGCTGCGTTTCCCGGGTCACCCTGAGCCATGGTGGGGGACCCAGCCAGGAAAGCTTGAGCAGAGTTGTCTGCACTTAGCGCAGCACAAGGGGGTCCATCACAAACTGTGCAGTAGGAATGGCAGCCATTTAGCTATAATTTGCACGTCTTTCCTGCGACGCCAAGTGACCGCAGAGCACGGATGCCTGGGACGCTGGCTGAGGACACGCTGGGAGGGTTGGCAGGTGGGCTTGGGGTCACCACCCAAGCAGAGCCCCGCTCCTCCAGCCACACCCTCAGGCTGAGTCCCTAGAGGGCAGGGAGTGGTAAATATTTAGACACTAGAGGCTCGGTGCACGAAATCGCGCGGGTGGGGTCCGGCCAGCCCACCCCAATGTGGGCAATCGGGCCATGGAGGGTTGGCCAGCTGGCCCCTCCCCTGATCATGATGGGGGTGTGGGGGGCTGATCATGGGTGGGGCCAGCCACAGGGAGGAGCCATGGATGGTTGGTGGGCCAGCCTCGCCTCCTGGTTGAACTCCCAGTTGAACTCTTGACCGAATGCCCAGTCGTGGGGAAAATTCCCATATTAGTCTTTTATTATATAGGATGGCAGCCCAGCCAGTGTGGCTCAGTGGCTGAGGAGATCTTGGTTCGATTCCTGGTAGGGCACATGTCTGGGTTGAGGGCTCGGTCCCGTGTGGGGCGTGCAGGAGGCATCCCATCCATGTTTCTCTCTCTATTCCTCTCTCTCTAAAATCAATTTAATCACATTTTTAAAAATTAATTTAAAAATATTTAAACATGGCAGAGCAAGGGAGCTCATGACTAGCCAGGCTGTGGCCTGGGGCCTGGCCTCGGGGAGCCAGCGCCTCCTGAAAGCCCTGGGTAATGGGAGGACGAGGAGGCCTGGCACACCCACCTGGTAGCAGGGCGATGCTCCCACAGAGTTCGCTGGTGCCCACGCTGGCGCCCACAGGAAGCCTGGGGAAGATATGCCCGCCCTTCACCGGGGCTCACTGTTCAGCGTGAGCTGGGCTGTGTCGGCATCTTCCTCCCAGTTGGGGCCAGAGTGGCCTTGGTCCCTCTGAGGGAACTCACCGCCCACACCCCCCCTGGGGAGGGCGGCTGGGGGTTCCGAGTGGGATCCTGAGTGCCGACGGTGTGGTTTGGCAACACCAAACACTGACCATACTAATGTCTTCCAACCTCAGGCCTCACCCCGAACTGCCACCTGCCAGGGGCCAGCCCCACGGCCGCCGGTGGACAAAGCTGGGGAACAGGAGCAGGAATCGCCCTCTCGGCCACCTCAACGCCCACCCACGATGTGTCTGTCCCTCGTGGGCCGAGAGCTGGACTCAGAAGATGGTACAACTGCCTGGACCGGAGTTTCCCGACTTGTCAGCAAACACACGCAGCAGCCGTCACAGTGAAGGAACGTGTATTTCACAGTCGTAAGAAAGCACAGACATGGACAGCGGGACAAGCACAGGCCTGCTCACATCCAGGTCGCACACCACGTCCTTCTCCTGGGCCCCGGACGGCAAGGCATTTCCGCCGGGGACTCTGGGCTGGCACGGCCATGGCGGGGGTGCACTCACGAGACAGGCACAGGCCACAGAGACAGCGCTCGTACCGACCGAAGGGAGTCAGTTCTCCGTATAAATATCAAAATAGCAAAGCATCGAACGTCTCCGCTCTCACTCGCTCTCACAGGCCCGACGGGTGCTCACACACAAACACGGGGGCGCCCCTCGCTCCCCCCGCCTCGCCGGTCCTGGAGCAGCCCAAGTCTGCGGTTCAGTCACCGACGTGGCCAGTGGGTGGGCCGTTCGGGAGCAGGCCAGCGAGGACGGGGACAGCGACAGGGACACGCTCATCCGGGAAGCGGGACACAGACGGGGACACGGGCGAGGAGCCCACAAGGCACATACGCGCAGCGGGAGCCACCCTCCAAACAGGTCCCTTCCCCCATTGAGACCAAACTTGTGTCCATGGACAGGCCTTTTCCAGACGCTTCTCTCTGCTTCAAACGTTCTATTTCCAATGGAATGTTCCAGAACCCGGACTGGAGCCAGACAAGGGAATTGCAACCACAGCTGAGGAGGCCGGGGGTGCCCACCGAGGGAGCACAGCTGCAGGTCCCGTCCAGGTGGGCGAGATGGGGCTCTGCAGGGACTTGGGGTTCAGGGCTCAGCAAACACCCGCCTCCCCTTGTCCAGGCAGACGGGGGCTGGGGCGGCAGAGGTCTCCCTGGCAGACAGACAAGCAAAGATGAGCCGCCCTGCTCCCGGGCACTGTCCGGCCACCATGCCAACAGCCTCGGTCTCTGCCGTTCTCCTGAGCCAAGGCCGCTCCCGTGGGCTGAGGACACATCCTGGGGCGGCCGCCACGGTGGCTCGTGTCCCTCCTGCACAAGCTGGCACGGAGGACCCTGAATTAGCCCGTCCACCCTGTGCCAGGTCTCTCTCCAGTGCCGCTCCGGGCCACTGGTCCCCAGGCCGCACGGGGCCCAGACGCGCCGCAGGGGGCGCGGACATGGAGCCGAGCTGCGCGTTGGCGCCGTCCTCGGGGAAGGTGTGAGCAGGGGGCAGGGACTCGGAGCTGCTTTCCTCTGAGAAGAGCCGGTGCTGAACTTGGCCCGTGCGCCCGCCAGGCAAGCTCATGGCAAACCGGCTCCGCTGGAACCATGTGGACCGCTCTCCGGGCAGCGAGGACGCCGCCTGCACCTGCGTGGAGGGACGTGCCCTCCGGGTGCACCCACGCTCCACCTCAGCCACCCTCTCGAACTGACCGACGGACACAGTGGCGGGAACACAGGGCAGCTGGGCCTGCAGGTCACATGGGCACCACGGCATCGCCTGCGTGGCTTCTCCCGTCTCCACGCTCATCCTCCCCGCACGCACGCTGGGTGGGCTCACTCCCAGCCTCCCGTTGGCTTTAAACATCGCGTCACTTCGGCGTAACCTCCCCCTAAGGAAGGCCTCGGGGAAGATGGCTCCACCAGCAGCAAGGTCCACCCAAGAAAGAAACTGGCAGAACCTTGCTGCAGAAATGAGCCCCTGTCACGGGTCCCCACCGTCCAGCTCAGTCTGGGTCCAGCTGCCCCTGACCACTGAGGGGCCAGCCTGTGGCCGCGGCTCCTGCCCATCTTCCCGTGAGGTCCCGGCTGGCGATCCAGGACAGGAAACCGTGGCTGGATGAAGGGCTTGAGGACACAGACTCAGGCCCCGAGGCAGTGACCGTGATCCAGAGGCAAGCAGAGCACAGTGAGAGGGGCCTGGTAACACCCCTTACCTGAGCGCCCGGGGCCGATGCAGGTGTGCTCCCTGGGCTGGTGCAGGTGCACCCGGGGCTGATGCAGGTTCACACTCTGGTGCAGGTGCACCCGGGGCTGATGCAGGTGTTTGCCCCAGCCCAATTGAGGGGGGTAGGGAGAGGGGAAACGAGCGTTACTGGCTGTACCCCAGCCCACCTGCGAGGGAATTCCAGCATCTGCGGGTCCTGACGCCAGACTGGGTGGAGCAGGCGTGGGGCCTGGGGTTCAGCTGCCCCAGGTGGGAGCTGCGTGGCTGGAGGACGGGGCCGTGCAGGAGTTCCTGAAGGACTGTGGGGGTCGGGCCGTCGCTTCCTTGGGGCGCCCAATCCCACTGCTGCCGGTTAGCACTGGCCCTGGACGGCCTCGGCCACGCTGAAGGGGAGGCTGGCGGGCGCCGCGGGCTGCAGTGGGGGCAAGCTGGCCTCCAGCGGCCGGTCTGCGGGGGGCTGCAGGCTCTGGTGTCGTTTCCTCAGCATCTGCCCGATGCCCATCATGGGGAACCGGCCCCGGCTTTTCACACAGTTGGGGCTCCCCAGGGGCTGGGGGGCACCAGCACCGGGACCCGGAGGCGGGGAGCACACGCCCCCCTCTTTCGGGAGGCAGCTGTCTTCGTGAGCAAAGGAGACCAGGGTGGGATGCAAAGGCGTCTGGAGAGGGGACGGGCTTCGGGGCAGCAGGGAGGGGGACAGCGCCCGCTCCCCGGGGGAGCCCAGCGCCCTGCAGGGGTGGGTCGGGGACAGCAGGTCCGCCGGGTCCTCGCGCTCCACAGACTCAAAGGAGCGGACCATGTCCAGCACCAGCGGCTCCTCTCTGGGGGCAGGGCCGCTGCCCCCCGGGCCCTGTGGAGGGGGCTCTGGCTTCTTGGCAGCCCGGGGGGTCCTGGGCGGGGGGCCTGGGATGAACTCCATGGAGGAGGAAGCCACACAACTGGGGTCCGAGGTTTTGCGGAAGATACTGCGGCAGCCGAAAGAATCTGCACACCGAGAGAGCACAGGGCACCGTGAGGGCGCCACCTCAGTGCCTTCCGCTGGCGCAGCCTACGGCCTGGCTGAGACCGGGTGCCACCGAGACCACAGGGCAGCTCCTGGGTGGAGGGGCACAGGCTGGCACCACGGCCACGGGGCACAGATCTGCCTCCTGGCACCAGTGTGGCATCTGCTATTGCTTGGTTGCTGAAAGGTCTGGACCTTGCAGAGCGTTTGAATAAAAGGTCCCACCCAGGCTCTTGCCCTGACCGGTTTGGCTCGGTGGATAGAGTGTCGGCCTGCGGACTGAAGGGTCCCAGGTTCGATTCCGGTCAAGGGCATGGACCTTGGTTGCAGGCACATCTTTAGTAGGAGGTGTGCAGGAGGCAGTTGATCGATGCATCTCTCTCATCGATGTTTCTCACTCTCTATCCCTCTCCCTTCCTCTCTGTAAAAAATCAATAAAATTTATTAAAAAAAAAAAAAAAGGTCCCAGGCCCTGGCTGGTGTGATTCAGTGGTTGAGCACTGACCTACAGACCAAAGGGTCCCTGGTTTGATTCCAGTCTAGGCGCATACCTACGGCCCAGGCCCTGATCAGGGTGTGTATAGGAGGCAGCCGATCGATGTGTTTCTCTCACAGTGATAGGTGCTTCTATTTTTCCTCTCTCTTCGCTCTCTAAAGGTTAATGGAAAACAACCGCGGGGGAGGGTTTTAAACAAGGCCCAGGCTCCACAGAGCAGCCACCGAGGCCTGGGGCACCCAGCCTGACGCTCGGACGCAAATGCTGGGAGGGCCGTCCCCTCGCAACCTCTTAGTCGTGGTGACAAGCACCTGACACACGTCGACTATCTTCCCGCTTTCAGTGTCCAGGTGAGTAGCGTACGGGACGGTCACACTGTGACACAGACCTCTCCCCTACAAATCTAGCACTCGGGCCCTACTAATCACCCCCCACACAGCCCAGGCCCCGCCATCCGCCTCCCTGTCTGAGCTTGGCCACTTGAGGTCCCTCCTATAAGTGGGTCTACACGTTTGTCCCTCCGTGAGCAGCTTGTCTCACTTAGCGTGATGTCCTCATGGTCATACATGTTGCATGCAGTTTGAACCTTCTCAAGGCTCCCTCGTGACCCCAATCTCAGGGAGCCTCCTCGTGCTCTGACTACACAGATGGAAACCCTCTCTGTCCAAGGCCATGAGCCAGCCCTGGTTCCCACCCCGAGCAGGGCAGACGGGGCCCAGGAAACCAGCCTCGTTCCTGTGCACAGGCTGCGCCCAGATCCTCCTGCTACTGCACGTCTGACAGCCCAGCAGGGCCCAGCTCAGGACAGGGCACTGCACCCCACCTCTGCCGTCTCAGGCCCCTCCTGCCCAGGTGACTGACAGCATAGTCAGACCTCGATTGTACTGCTCCCAGGTGGCCTCAGTGCACTGACTCTGCTTTCCCATGGGCACAGGATCCTGTCTGTCCCTGGGCCACGCAGCCACCCGCGGGGGACACGGCGGCCACGCACCCACCCACCTCTGTCGGGGAGGCCGGGCCTGGTGGCCTTGCGGTCGCGCAGCAGGGCCCTGGTGCTCTGAAGCTGCGTCACGAGCGAGGCCGGGGGCTGCCTGTGCACCGGCAGGGGCTTCTCCAGCTTCTGGGGAAACGGCCGGGGAAGGAAGTCCCCCTTGTTCTCTTGCTCTTTGGTCTGTTTGTCCTGCAAATCAAAAGCGAACACGTGCTGAGACGCACACGGGGCCCGGAGAAGGTCATCGGCGCAGACCTGAGACCCGGCTTTCCCCACGCCAAGCCTGGGCCACTCCAGGGACCCCCGCCTGCCCTGGGCCGCCTCTGTCCTGTTGTCCCCGGCAACCTGCACCGTGAGGTGCTCCAGCCAGCCAAGGTCACCCTGGGAGGCCGATGATTCTAGAACAAGCTAGGCAAAGCCAGAGGGGCCTCTGCAGACCGGACGTCCCACGTGTGCGCCGAGGCTCTGCCCACGGCGGTGGCTTTGCGACGGGAAGGGACCCCGTGCATCTGGACGGGACACTCGTGCGTGCTGTCAAGGCGAGGAGCTGGGCCGCCCGGGGAGTCTGACCCAGTGGAAATGGTCACGAACCTTTCACTGTGCCCTTAAAACCGGCACCACGGAGCCGTCTCCGCTGCCCAGTCTCTAGAAACCCTCCTGCGCCTGACGAAGGGGAGCTGGCAGGGGGAGCAGAGCCCAGAGCCCGGGGCGGAGTCCCGCCAGCCCTCGGGGCACCTGTGACGGGCAGGTTCACGTGTCAGCTTGGCCAGGCCACGCACCCAGGGTTTGGTCACACGCCGTTCAGAGGCTGGTGTGAAGGGCTGGCTGTAGAGGAACATGGGAAGCAGCAGCCCTGGTACCCTCAGGTGAGGGTGGTGAGGGGAAAGGCAAGGGGCCTGGAGGAGGAGGGGCTCTGTGCCCAAAAGGCTGTGGGACTCCATCTTCCCGGCCCTGGGTGTCCGAGCACCAGACACACACGCAACGCCTGCTATCTCCCTCGAGGCTCCAGGCGATCCGTCCTGGCCCCACAGTCTCACCTGCCCCACATGGAGCTCAAGGTCTCGTCTCCAGGTGTCCAGGGAGGCCTGTGGGAAGCCGCATTCGTCAACCATCTATCCCGCCGGCTGGCCCTCCACCCCCAGCACCTGCCCCTCTATCCCACCAGCTGCCCCTCCACCCTCACCAGCTGCCCCTCCACCCCCAGCACCTGCCCCTCTATCCCACCAGCTGCCCCTCCAGCACCAGCACCTGCCCCTGTCAGAGAACCATTCACTCCAGTGGTCACACCAGAAACCCAACTCCTG
The DNA here is from genome assembly GCA_004026665.1 of Murina feae. Classification (NCBI taxonomy): domain Eukaryota; kingdom Metazoa; phylum Chordata; class Mammalia; order Chiroptera; family Vespertilionidae; genus Murina; species Murina feae. The sequence continues at coordinate 14,463 of PVJC01021224.1, read as the reverse complement.
GACACGGCTGCAGGGGCCCTACTTTTCCAGGCGTCTCTTTGTGAGACCGAGGCCCACGGGGCATCTCCAGAGACGAGGAAGCAGGTCAGTGTTTTCTCAAACAGCAGAATCTCCCCAGGGAAAAGGTACCAGGTCAAGAAACAAAGCCACCTGCCCCCGTCCTCCTGCCGGAGGAACCCATCGTGGCTCCCCAGGGGCCCGCTCGGAACCCCAGCAGCCCAGACCCCAGGAACTTCACTTGAAAGTGTCGGGAATTTCGCAGTGAGGCCCGAAGTGGGCACAGGGACTCCAAGCCCCTCGGGTGGAGTCCTAACCCCAGGCCCTCAGAAGGGGACCTCATGTGAGGACAGGGTCAGGGTGGGCCCGGTGTGTCCCTGTGAAGCGTGAGGACTGGGGGTGGGTGACAGCTCCCTGTCCTTTGCCTTTTAAAGGGGGCCTGCTGGTGTCACCCTGTCAATCGAGTTAAAATGAGGTCACTAGGGAGGACCCTAATGCAGTGCCACTGGTATTCTTATAAAAAGGGGGACTTTGGCCAGCCAGTGTGGCTCAGTGGTTGAGCATCAACCTTTAAACCAGGTCACAGTTCCATTCCCGGTCAGGGCACCTGCCTGAGCTAAGGGCTCGATCCCCAGAAGGGGACGTGCAGGAGGCAGCCGATCCATCATTCTCTCTCATCACTGGTGTTTCTCTCTCCCTCTCCCTTCCTCTCTGAAACCAATGAAAATATTTTTAGGGTCAAATGCAAACCAGGAGGCAGGAGAGGGCAGCAGTGAATTTCTGCCTCCCCCGGGTGGCCACGGCTCGGGGTCTGTCTTGGGTTAAGGGGTGAAGGCAGCCGACAAAGGCTCCAGCAGGGAAGGGACAGGGTCCATTAGGGGCAGACCAGCCGGAAGGCTGGGGCGGAGCGGGGGGCGGGGCCCCGCTGGGAGATGGGATGGGGACAGGAGAGGGCTGGAGAGTTTTAGGAGACAAGTTAGCAGAGCCTGAGGCGAGGGGAGGAATGAGAAGCACAGTTCTGCCCTGGGCCACGAGGAGAGAGAAGGGACTTGAGGGTTGGTTTCGGAGGCGAGGCTGCCCTGGGAGGCGAGGTTCACACCTTCCTTGGGCAGGAGGAGGTTTAGGAGGCCACAGAGGGCAGAGCTCAGGGAGTCCGGCACCCCCCACCCCGCGCTCGATCACCTGTCGCCCCCACAACCGCCTCCCAAAAGCTCATCTCCATCCTGGACCTGCTGGTGCTGGATGGAATCCTGGCTCGGAAGCACGCCAGCAGCCCCGTCACCCCAGCGTGGACGGGAGGGGAGGGGTGAGGCCCCGCGTCTCAGTGCCCTGGTGCGATGCTGAGAAGGGGTGGGTCCCGAGGACACTTTCCTCCCCCTCCCCCTCCCCCTCCCCCGCCTCCCCCCAGGGAAGCGGCTGCTCCTCAGAGGGGCGGCTGCTCACCTCGCAGGGCGCCCTGCCGGGCTGGCACTTGTCCACCGGGCACAGCGGGGCCTTGGAGCAGACGCCGTCCTGCACGTCGGATTTCTACGAAAGAGGAAGCCGCGCTGACCTCATGGACACAGCCATGTCCGTCCGTCAAGCCGACTCCCATTCCCAAACCCGTGCTGGGCCCAGAGCCCCCAGAGTCGGGAGCCCGCAGTCGCCCATCCCCCGGTCAGGCCCTGCCCCTTGCCGGCCTCAGGGCCTGTCTGTGCGGTGAGGTTCCTCTGAGATGCGCACGCAGAGCCCCAGGCCTGGGCTGGGAGGGGACTCCCTCTGAGCTGCTGCACAGGCTGTGGATGTGGGTCATTCTCCTCCCCACACGCAGCCCGCACCCCTGCCGGCCCCAGGCCCTAGTAAAGGCCAGTTTCTTGATTCTTGCTTTTTCTGTTTGTTAATCCTCCGCTGAGGGCCTGTTTCCAGTGATTGTTTTTAGAGAGTGGAAGGGAGGGAGAGACGGAGAGAAACACCAATGTGAGAGACACATTGCTTAGCTGCTTCCTGCAGGTGCACCGACCAGCACCAGGGCTCGAGCCCGCAACCGAGGCACCTGCCCTTGGCCAGAATCGAACCCGGACCCTTCAGGCCTCGGGCCGATGCTCCACCCACTGAGCCACACTGGCCGGGGTGGTTTGCTACGGTCACAGCCCCCACTGGGGACAGGCAGCCTCACCTCGGGGTGAAGGCACAGCGCAGACCCCGAGTCAGCTGTGGGAAAGGCCATCGTCCCAGCGCCCAGTCCACGGAGGGACACGCACCCCCGACACGCACGCGCGGCCACGCACCCCCGACACGTAGCGCTCGAGCTTCTTGTTCAGGAGGAAGTAGGCGGCGAGGATGTGGCAGGCGCGGTTGGCCAGCACCGTGTTGATCACGTCGCTGTCCTTATAGCCCAGCTTCTGGGTCATGTGCAGCACGACGCTGGGGCTCAGGTCGGCCAGCGAGATCCTGCGGGGCGGGGGGCGGGGCGTATCAGCTCTCTCTCCCCTCCCCCCGGGGCCCAAGGGGGGCACCCAGACACGGGGACAGTCCACTGAGGCCTGGGAAGGGCACCCCGACATGGGGGACGACCCTGCAGGCATTCACCTGACGTCCCATTTGAGAAAAGGCCACATAGACAGCGGTGGAGGGGATGGTGTAGCAACCCTAAACGCCGGATGTGCCATGTGAACACTCCTTCTCTCCTTCCTCCCTTCCCTCCCTCCCTCCTTCCTTCCTTCTCTCCTTCCCTTCCTTCTCTCCTTTCTTCACCCCTTCTCTCTTCCTTCCTTCCCTCCTTCCTCCCTCCCTCCCTCCCTCCCTCCCTCCCTTCCTTCCTTCCTAAAGTACTTACATCATTCGAGGCCATACACATCAACTTGCCTGGCAGTGGCCAGAGGTGAGCATGGGCTATACAGGTAAATCCTGTTGCCCACGTGCAGCTGAGCCGCCTGCGGCAGAGGGTGGAGATGCCCTCGACACAGGGGAAGGTCAAGTTCGATTCCCGGTCAGGGCACCTGCCAGGCTGGGGGCTTGATCCCCAGTAGGAGGCATGCAGGAGGCAGCTGACTCATGTCTCTCTCCCTCTCTCTTCATGTCTCTCAAATCAATATAAACTTTTGTTTTAGAAAACTTAAAAAAAAGAATACAATGACTTGAAGATTGCCAAAACGCTAACACTTGGGCTCCATTGTTTGAAACAACCTAGTAAAAGGGGCCCTGCCCCCGGCCAGTCAGACTAGTCACCTGACTCCATTCCTGGCCAAGCAGACCACAGCCTCGTAGCATCAGCCCTGACCCCTCAGATGACCCTGGACCTAACCCTGGCCATCCACCCGTGGCCACACTCAGTCAGCCCCCCTCCACCGGGTGGTCTGGGTGTGGGGTGCCCCCAGGTGCGGCTGCTGGGGGTGGCGGTGAGAGGAGGGACAGGAGCAGGCAGACACCCCGTCTCTGCAGAACCAGAACAGCTCTGCCCTTGGCACCCCGCTGCCTGTGGCCCAGCAACACGGAGCCCCCCCAGGAAGCAGTGCGTCGTCCCTGAACCTGTGCTCTCCTCTGCATCTGGGTGACACGGCGGGAAAACGTTCCAGACCGCGAGGTGGATGAGTAAGTTCTCCTTATGTCTGCGTGGAGGTCACTGTGGTCTAACTGTCCATGTCACCAACGACCTCCCCGTCCTCCCTCCGCCCACAGCCAGGAGGCTGTCCGGCTGGACGTTGAGCGGACTGACTGGCACATTGACTGGAAGGCTGACCTGGCGGCATTTCCCTCTCGCCTCGTGGAGATCCACGGGAGGCAGTCCTCCCACCCTCTGCCAGGCAGCCCGTCCCACATCCTCCTGCACACAGAGGTGGTGGGTCTGGGCTGGGTGGGCGCGGAGGGGGAGGGCAGCCACGAGGCCACCGTTTCCAAGAGTCACGGACAGCTTCCTGTCCAGCCAAGGAGGCCCCTGGGGTGCCTGGTCTCCCTCCTGGGGAGGTGATGGGGCGGGCCTACCTGTTGGGAGGTGATGGGGCAGGCCTACCTATTGGGGTAGGTGACACAGGGCACCCTGCCTGTGTGGCTCTCGTGCAGCCAGCGGTTGGCCAGCGCCTGCTGGATGTTGGGCCTCTTCACGGGGTCAGGCTCCAGCAGTGAGCGCAGGAAGCTGACGGCTCCTGTGGAGACATTCAGCCCAGACACCCGGTCACAGGAGGAGGCAGGCGTCACTGACACTCAGGCAGGGGACCCGCCTCCCAGCCACACCCCAACCCCGAGCCGCCTCCTGTCTCTGTGGGGCCACAAGTCCACGGAGTCTACACGGAGTCTAGGACGCTGTACAACAGCTACACCTGGGGCCCGGGCCCACACTGCCTGGTGCACCTGTGCCCTGCCCTGTGCCACCCTCTGAGTGAGCCCAGCGATGTCCCAGGTTCCGGCTCGAAGGGATGGGAGAGCCGCAAGGCTATGTCCCTTTCACGGCAGGTCCCCGAGCTCGGGGGACCCGGGGGTCAGGGCCTGGAACCAGACCCTCTAACGTGGCTGCCCCGTGTGACAGCGGAGACTCAGGAAGCCAGGGAGGCCGTATTCTCTCCGGTCCTTTCTTCCAAAGCCTTCTCCACGGCCGCCCTGTGGTCCGCGCACTGAGCCAGGCAGCACGAGCCACAGGACCCCAGACCCACTTGGTGGAGTCAATCGGCCGATGCAACGCCAGTTCTGCAAAGTGCGGAGTGAACTCGAACTGCGACTCGAGTTCAAAGTCCTGGTCTGTGCACTGAGGTTGGCAAAGGCGCCCTCCTGGAGGCCCCCGCCCCCAATGGGCCTCTGCTCTGTGAGGACCCTCAAAGTCAGGGGGCCGTCACGTTCATGCTGATTCGCTGCAGCCACGTCCGTCACATGGGGGAAGGACAAGGTCCAAAAAGCCACTGACCGACTGCCAGGTCCCTCCAGCCCCTCCCCCCACCCAGGCAGCACGGCCTTGTCAGGGGCCAGGCCCCTGCGTCCAGCTTTCACAGAGCACCTGCCGAGCACCCAGGCTCGGGGCAGGACACCGGCTGGTCTCCAGGGAGCACAGCTGCAGCCTCAGGACAGGGGTGGGGAGCCGTTCTTCTCCCGAGGGCCACGGGGTCATTCGCGGCCACACACAATCACCCACCTGCAAATCAGCCTCCGACGTTGGGTCAAACGTTAACTAACTGCCCCAGTGCCTTGGCGGGCCAGACCCTCATGTGGCCCACGGAATGGACATCCCCCACCCCCGCTGTCGGGTGGACGCAACTGCATGACATGGAGACATGTTTATAAAGCACATGGCAGCCGCCGGCTCCGAGACCATGAGGCTTGCGCATGGGCGTGTCCTGTATGGGTCAGGGACGCCAGCAATGGCTCCGAAATGGAGGCGTGGTCTTGCGTGGCCGTGGGACCGTGGTAATGTCTCGATCTACGGAGCCACCAACCCCAGGCCCCACAGTTTTCATTCGCTGGCCCGGAATGTTCCTCTCCTCTCTCCAAAGCTGTTCCGTTTCCTGAGACAACCTAACCCTCCGAGGAAAAGCCACTGAATTCTCACTTCCTCTCGGCGTCGCTGTCATTTCAGCTCTGAACTTTGTGGAGTGATGGGCCCTGTCTGTCCTCTGGTGTCTGCAGGGAGGGATGAGGCCGTGGAAGGAGGGGCTGCCCAGGGGGTGTGGCTCAGTGGCTGAGCGTTGACCTATGAACCAGGAGGTCAGGGAACATGCCCAGGTTGCGGCTGGATCCCCAGTAGGGGGCGTGCGGGAGCAGCTGATCCATGTAGCCTTCTCACATCAATGTTTCTCTCTGTCTCTTTAAAGTCAATAAACTATTTTAAAGATAAATGACTATCTTTACTCTCATCTCCGTCCCCTGACGTGCCTGATTTTCTTACTCTCCCGGACCTCCCGCCTGTCGGTTTGGTTTATTTGCCTCCCATTGCTGTGTGAGCTCTGCGCAGGGGAGAGCAGTCCTGTCTCCTGCTGTCCTGGCGCCGGGCGTGCTCCTCGCCTAGCCCTGGTGCAGGACACACCTCGCGGAGTTGCTGAGTGACCATGATGCCTGGGATGAAGGGAGCAGTGCCCAGTGCTTGGTGGCACTCCCAGTTTCTGAAAGCACTAAACCCAGACGTAGCGATTTGTTCAACATCTGCTGACTCCGAGCTGTACCTGTCCCCCCTGAGCACGACTTCCCTCCCCACACAGGTGACCCCTCCGTGACCCCACCTCCCTGGCGAAGGTGCACGTGGGGACAAACCAGGTCATCTCAGACCAGAACGCTTGTCCACTGGGATTCCATTTTGCAAACAAATTCAGGGTCAGCTTCATGGATGTGTATAAACTCAGGGGAAAGACACATAACAATCTAATCTAATAAAAGAGAAATATGAAAATTAACCCCCACCCTGTTACACCCAAGCCATGCCCACCAGCCAATCAGAGCGACAATATGCAAATTAACCCAGCCAAGATGGCAGCCGGCAGCCACAGAGCTAGAGCAAATAGGAGGCCAGCGATGGAGGAAACTGCCTGCCTAGGCCGGCTGTGGCCTCTGCTCAAGGCAACAAAATTTCAAATACAGAATCCACGGAGCTAAAGCAAACAGGAGGCTTCGTTGCCTGCCTACGCAGGCTGTGGCCTCCGCTCAAGGCAACAAAGTTTTAATTATAGAAGATAAATAAACCCCAGAAGACTGCTTCCAGCCAGCCTCGCTGGGACCTTGGATCAATGGGAGCTGTGGCCAGCCTGCAAACATCCCTCAGCCCCTCACCCAGGCTGGCCAGGCATGCCAGTGGGTGGATATCCCCTGAGGGGTCCCAGACTGTGAGAGGGCACAGGCCAGGCTGAGGGACACCCCCCACCCCCGAGTGCACAAAGTTTTGTGCACCGGGCCCCGAGTTGTAAAATAAAATGCTATCTTTTAGCCAGTTTTCATAAGTTGAAATGGAATCATGACTTTTTTTCAGTCACATGCCTCACCTCCTGTGTCTAAAAAAGCTGAGTTTATCGTAAGGAGCCAATTTGATGCTGTCAACACCGACCTGAGACCAGGAACGTGAACTGTGATCCAGACAAAGGAATAACCTGTATGATTCACTGGGTCTGAAACCAAACCCTGATGCGAACTGTTTGCTGCAACGTGAACCCGCGGGTGTGGGGCATCTCCTGCCAAACACCTCACAGTCCGGCTAGTGGAGCAGCGGAACGCGAGTGTTTAAAAACCTTTGTTCCACTCAGACACCCAGAGAGCAAAGCAAATCACAGGCCAACTGCGCAGCAGCCAGCACTTCCTCCCCGGGGGCTGGAGGAAGGCACAACAGGGCAGGATCACAAACGCTCCTTTCCGAGGCACCAGGCGGCAGGCGAGCGTGACAGCATAGCGCCCGCGGTGGAGCCCCAGAGCCTTTTCCGTGTGCGAAGGGGAGGGAGGGCGTATGTCAGGATTCTGATGGGAAGGGAGGAAGGAGGAGGTGACCATGTGGCTGCTCAGAGCCGGGAGATCCAAGCACGGAGACCAGTCCCAGCTCTGGGGGGAGACCTGGGGCCACGGTGGCCCTCACCCCGATGGGCCCAGCGGCCAGCGCCCGCCCCGAAGGCCTGCGACGGGCAGCAGGCGCCTCACCTGTGGAGAGCTGGGTGGGGAGCGGGTTCATCTCCTTGTCCACCATCTTCTGGTACAAGGCCCTCAGGCTGAAGGGCTCCACGGTGAAGGGCAGCGTGCCAGTCAGCATGGCGTACATGTTCACGCCTCTGAGAGAGAGCCGAGAGCGGGCAGGTGAGGCCCGGAGGGCAGGACGAGGAGGGCGGGGCTGGGTACCCTTCCTGTTCTGTCCCTTTCCAGAACCTTCTAGAACCTCAGCGTCACACGGAAGCTGCCGGGTGAAAGGCAGGGGCGAGAGTGCGGCTGTGGGCCGGGCACTGGATGACGGCACAGAGGTGTCTGCACCTCTAAGAGCTGCCCTAAAACCAGGCCTGTGTGGCTCAGTGGTTGAGCATCAACCTGTGAACCAAGAGGTCACAGTTCGACTCCCGGTCAGAGCACAGGCCCGGGTTGTGGGCTCCATCCCGGGGTAGGGTGGGGGGGGGGGGCATGCAGGAGGCAGCTGATCCATGACACTCTCTCACTGATGTTTCTCTCTCTCCCTCTCTCTCCCTTCCTCTGAAATCAATAAAAACATTAAAAAAAAAAAAAAAAATCACTACACATCTGTGCATTGATTGAACCTCTACATCAGTGGTTCTCAACGTGTGGGTCGCGACCCCTTTGGCAGTCGATCGGCCCTTGCACAGGGGTCGCCTAAGACCATCCTGCATATCAGACACTTACATGACGATTCATAACAGCAGCAACATGACGGTGATGAAGTAGCGAGGAGAATACTGTTATGGTTGGGTCACAGCATGAGGAACTGCGTTTAAAGGGCCAGAAGGTGGAGAACCACTGCTCTACACCAAACGCTCGCATCGAACACTCAGGTGTCAATGTGGAAGGGAGGGGCCGTGCAGAGCGAGGAGGGGCGCTCGCGTCCGAGCTGGGACTCACATGGACCAGACGTCGATCTTGGGGCCGTACTTCTTCCTGGCCAGCAGCTCGGGCGCGGCGTAGGCGGGGCTGCCGCACTGCGTGCTGAACGGGTCCGAGTGGCCCAGGATCCCCGCGCAGTTGCTCAGTCCGAAGTCTGCAAAGGACGGACAGACGCTCAGGGTCAGAAAACTGGACGTGAGGAAGAAAGGGGACCAAGGCAGGAAGGGGAACCCTCCGGGCGAAGGCCTCGCTGAGCGTTCGGAACCCCGGTGGCTGCGATCGGTCACTGAGGACACCGGTCTCGAGGCAGAAGGGGTCAGCGGGGGCGCCCTGGCTCCTCCAGACACACATCCTATCAGGCCGCCCTGCAAACCAGCTCAGCTCCAAGAATGTGGCCCCGAAACCTGTTTCTCTCAACCTCAGACATGAGTCGCCTGGGACAAGGGCTGTGCTTCCAGGACCTGGCAGGAGGGGCGGCCTCGCCCGGCCTGGGCCTCGGGACCTGCTGGAAGCGGCCGCTGGGACACTGTGGGGAGACCGACGGCCTCGGACTGGTGTCCGCGTAGCCCTGAGTGACATGCGACCCCGCAATTCAGGGTTGGCTTTCTTGGCCAAATGTCTGCATTTCCTGCAAGTCTGTCGGAAAATGCTCCCTGTGGGGAACACACGGAGCTCTGCAGGGGGCAGGGAAGTACACCCCGTGACGCAGACGGCACAGAGGGCGGCTGCCAAAACAACGCCAGGGGAGAAACCACGATGGCGGCATAGGTAAACACCTGGAATTGCTGCCTCGCACAACCAGTTAGAAATACAACGAAAAGAAAAAACGGACACCAACCAGTCCCACAGGAAGGCTGGCTGAGTGGAAATTCTACAACTAGAAAGAGACTGAGACACAGAGGAGGTGCGGAGGTTCGGAGGCACAAGTGCAGAAAGGGCTGGTAACGGAGGATGCGGTTGTCTTTTTCAATCCACAGGGAGGCACAAGCTCCCTACGGCTCTGAACTCCAGTTCTGGGCAAGTTTCTGGGGACCCAGACTCATATGGGGAGAAGCTGGACTGTCTGGCATCGGGAGAAACTCCAGAGCAACTTTTCTCTGCGGTGCTTGCAGTGATTACCGAGGGACACTGAGACCCGGGGCCTTAGGGTTGGGCTGAGGATCAGCCATAGCTGTTTGCTCCGCCCTGTTGATTCCCTGAGACCCCGCCCCACCCAAGCTGCAGCAGAGGCTTTTGCATATAAAAGGCCTGGCCCTTAGCAATCTAAAATTACCTAACAAACTGCAGCTGGGTCAGACAGACCCAGAACATCCAAAAGAAGGCCCAAGGCCCCACAGCAGCTTGCACTGCTTCACAGCTGGGCCTCATCTGGGCACCTCCAAACCCCAAACAAAGACGAGGAATCTGCAGATCTCTCCATAGCTACTGCTGGGTAAATGAACACCTACTTAGAGATCCAAGAGATAGTGTACCCAGTGGTCAGAGTGGGACCATGCAGATTACAACTCCTCAGATCCATAAGGGGCACACTCGGGGGGCAGACTCAGTGAGCACCAAAGCCCCATGGAAGCAAGTCTTGCCCCATAAGGGTGTCTCCAGCACAGCAGTTCTCCCACCGTAGACACAGCTGATTGTCACAGCCAAGTGGCCTGGAGGTCAATTCCTCCCAGTGATACCAACAGCAATCAAGGCTTAACTACAACAAGACTGTGCACATCACACAAAGGGGTGCACCAAGAGTGTCCACCTCAGGTAATTGGGGAGGCTGAGCCACTGGCCCTATAGGACACCTAGCACAGAAAGCCCCTCTATCAACGCAGGGAAGCAGCCAAAATGCGGAGACAAAGAAACAGGTCACAAACGACAGAAATGGAGGAAACCAAACGACTGGATATAGAGCTCAAAACTACGGTTTTAAGGTTTTTCAAGAATTTTCTAGAAACTGCCAATAAATACAGTGAGATTCTCAAGAAATCAAGTGAGATCCTCGAGGATATGAAAAAGGACCAGTCAGAAATTAAGCATACACTGACTGAAATAAAGAATATTATACAGAGATCCAATAGCAGACTAGAGAATTGCAAGAATCAAGTCAAAGATTTGAAATACAAAGAAGCAAAAACACCCAACCAGAAAAGCAAAAAGCAAAAAGAATCCAAAAATGTGAAGATAGTGTAAGGAGTCTCTGGGACAACTTCAAGCGTACCAACATCAGAATTATAGGGGTGCCAGACGAAGAGAGAGAACAAGATATTGAAAACCTATTTGAAGAAAGAATGACAGAAAACTTCCCCCACCTGGTGAAAGAAATAGACTTCCAAGTCCAGGAAGCTCAGAGAACCCCAAACAAAAGGAACCGAAGGAGGACCACACCAAGACATATCATAATTAAAATGCCAAGAGCAAAAGACAAGGAGAGATCTTAAAAGCTGCAAGAGAAAAGCAGTTAGTTACCTACAAGGGGGCACCCATACGACTGTCAGCTGATTTCTCAACAGAAACCTTGCAGGCCAGAAGGGAGTGGCAAGAAATATTCAAAGTGATGAATAGCAAGAACCTACAACCAAGATTACTCTACCCAGCAAGGCTATCATTCAGAATTGAGGGTCAGATAAAGAGCTTCACAGACAAGAAAAAGCTAAAGGAGTTCATCACCACCCAACCAGTATTATATGAAATGCTGAAAGGTATTCTTTAAGAAGAGGAAGAAGAAAAAAAAGGCACAGATAAAAATTATGAACAACAAAGTGACAACAAATACATGTCTATCAACAAGTGAATCTAAAAATCAAGTGAATAAAAAATCTGATGAACAGAATAAACTGGTGAATAGAATAGAATCATGGCATAGAAAGGGAGTGGACTGACAATTCTTGGGGGTGGGGGTGGGGAAAGGGATGTGGAGGGTGCGGGAAGAGATTTGACAAATATTGTACACCTATCGATGAGGACAGTGGTGGTGGGGGTGTAAGGGAAGAGGAGGGTGTGGGAACCGGGTGGAGGGGAGCTATAGGGGTGGGGGGGGAAGAGGAACAACTGTAATAATCTGAACAATAAAGATTTAATTAAAAAAAAAAAAGAACAAAGCCAGAAAGAACCATGAGAATGAGCAAAGTGAGCGCAGAGCTTTTTTTTAAAAAAAGTATGTTTTTATTGATTTCATAGGGAGATGGAGAGGGAGAGAAACATCAGTGAGGAGAGAGAGTCATGGATCGGCCACCTCCTGCACGCCCCACACTGGGGATGGAGCCCACAGCCCAGGCCTGTGCCCTTGACCAGGAATCGAACCGTGACCTCCTGGCTCATAGGTCGATGCTCAACCACGGAGCCACGCCAGCTGGGCAGAGCTTTATTCCCGGATGACAGGCAACTGGGAGAGGAGAGCAGAGCCCGGGCACCTGCTGGCACCTGGTCCTCCTGCTTTCGGGCTGCGTTTACCTTTGACCTTAAAGGCAGGTATGAGCGAGGGAGCCGAGTTCTGCCTGGCTGGTACCTCGCCCACATCCCTTGCGGTTCCGACTGGCTGCTTTGCTCGTGAAGAGAAAAGTCCCTGCGGAATCCGATCTCACTCCCGGTTCCCTCTAGCCCTTGGGAAATGTGGCTTCACCAATTTATTTAAATCAAAATGTTCCAAAGAAAGAAGCGTAAAGGAGAAGGGGTAACCACCATCCGCCTTTGACAAACAGCAGGATAAGTGCCTTCGAAGGAAACGCTCAGAGCCGTCACAGCTGCGAAAGGACAGCGTAGGGACGTGTGACCCAAACTGCCCACCCACTGGGGGGAGCCACTGGGCATCGCCTCCCTCCCGGCGCCTGCCCTTCCCTGAGTATGAAAAGGAGGCCCTGGCTGGTGTTGCTCAGTGGGTAGAGCGTTGGCCCGTGGACTGAAGGGTCCGGGTTCGATTCCAGTCAAAGGCACATACTTCGGTCGCAGGCTCCATCCCTAGCCCTGGTCAGGCTACATGCGGGAGGCAACCCATCGATGCTCCTCTCTGTCTCCCCCTCCATCCACTCTCCCTAAAAATCAATGGAAAAATACCCTCGTGTGAGGATTCACCCCCCTTTGCCTCCCCAGAAAAGAAGAGAAAAATGAGGAACGCAGTTTCTGCTAAATAAATGCAATTCCCAGGTGTGGGGGAGGGGAGCTGCCCTGACAGGCTGGGAGCCACATGAAGGTTCTAGCAAAGGGAGAGCCGGCTCTCAGAACCCTCCCGCAGAGTCGGGGGCTCCGAGCTCTGACCCCCAGCTTCTGCTGCATCCCCTTTGGGCCCCGAGAGCCAAAAGGCCTGTTCGGGAGCCGATCGGAGCTGCCGGGCTCAGGGGTGACTGCGGAGGCGCGGAGGGAAATGGCCCTGGCCTCTGGCTGGCTGACCGCTGTGCCCGGCACCTGCAGCCGACACAGCGCAACAGGAAATGGAACCTGCAACCGAAATAAACGTTTAGAGCATCAGAAGCATGAACCATAAAAGGAAAAGGGCCCGGCCGGCCCACTTGGCTCAGTGACTGAGTGTTGACCTGTGAACCAGGAGGTCAGGGGTCGATTCCCAGTCAGGGCACAGGCCCGGGTCCTGGGATCCTTCCCCAGTGTGGGTGTGCAGGAGGCAGCCGGTCCATGCTTCTCCCTCATCACTGATGTTCCTCTCTCTCCCTTTCTCTCTGAAATCAGTAAAAATATATTATTAAAAAAAAAAAAAAACAGAAGGGAGACTGTCCCCGGTCCCAGTGCCCAGCGTCCACTGGCGAGTGGAGCCGGCGGGTGAAGTCAAGGCAGCACCAGACCAAACAGTCCCCACGCCTCCCGAGGAGCCTCGTGGTTAATCCCGGCCGGAGAGCTCACGGAGCGGCCGGAGCTGGAGCAGCCCACGGACACGTGACATGAACGTCTGTCGGGCTGTGACGATCCTGGACGGTCATGTCACAGCACTTCCCCTCCCTGCTTAGGGTGAAATTATTTAAAATTCATCTTCCTTTCAAAGCCATGACTCGATGCTGGAGGTAGAGGCGGAGACATAGAGGGATTGTCTGGGGACTGAAAACAGACCGGGAACCAGTCCCTCCGTCGGTCATCGGGGAGCAAACCAGCGGCCGCGGACGGCACACCTCCCAGGACAAGCTCGCACACACACACAAGCCTCACCGATCAGCTTGATGTTGTTGTCTTCATCGAGCAGCAGGTTTTCTATCTTCAAGTCTCTGAAACAGACAGAAGCACACAGCACGTCAGCCGGGGTTTAACGCGACGGAGTCACACTCTGCTCCTAACGGGAGAGGAGGCCTGGGCCACGGACCCGCCCCGAGCGTCCCCCGACGGAGGTCACGGCACCCGGGGCAGAGCACGTCCCAGAAGCTGCCGGAAGAAGTGGGACGGACGCTGACCCTGCGAGTGAGCTCGAACCGGGTTAGGAGAGCGCGGCCTGAACTGAACATCGGGGCCGCGCGCCGCGCGCCGGTGGGCAGCACCCGCCAGAGAGAGAACTGACTTTAAAAGACCCGAACGCAGCCCAGCCCGTGTGGCTCAGTGTTTGAGCGTCAACCCAGAACCAGGAGGTCACAGTTCAGTTCCCGGTCAGAGCACATGCCTGGGTATCCCCAGTAGGGGGCGTGCAGGAGGGAGCCGATCCATGACTCTCTCTCATTATTGATGTTTCTATCCCTCTCCCTCTCCCTTCCTCTCTCTCTAAAAATCAAGTGAGACATATTTTTTTTAGGAAACTGAACACAGATGAAATCTGACGTCTATGTGTGGAGTCCAAACTGGCAGGTGACGGTAAGTCAAGGTTAACGCGTCTTCTCTGGCTCCCACTTTGTTGTTGAAAATAAAGTAACTGACATTGTGCCCCATCCACCCAGACACTTCGCCAGTTCTCTGTGGGGCACGGCCTCTTTTCTGAGGACACTAGGGGCACATTATAACCCTGACTTTCTATTCAAGCATATTCGGTGCTCACACACACACATGCACACTCTCACATACTACACACATGCATGC
>PVJC01021223.1:0-28441 GCA_004026665.1 Murina feae | reverse complement strand
GGTTAATTTTAATATTTCGCTTTTATTAGTTTAGACTAGAGGCCCGGCGCACAAAAATTTGTGCACTCGGGGGCGGGGATGGGGGGTGGGGTCCCTCAGTCCGGCCTATGCCCTCTTGCAGTCTGGGACCCCTCGAGGGATGTCCACTTGTTGGTTTAGGCCCACTCCCCGGGGGATTGGGCCTAAGCTGGCAGTCAGACAGCACTCAGCCCAGGAGCCCTTGGGGGATGTCCACTTGCCAGCAGGGAGCAGGCCTAAGCTGCAGTCAGACATCCTTAGTGCTGCTGAGGAGTTGGGAGAGGCTCCCGCCACCACAGCTGTGCCTGCAGCTGTCAGCCTGGCTTGTGATTGAGCAGAGCGCCCCCTGTTGGAACTCACTGACCACTAGGGGGTATCTCCTGCATTGAGCATCTGCCCCCTGGTGGTCAGTGTGTGTCATAGTGACCAGCCATTCCCAGTCGTTCTGCTGTTAGGGTCAATTTGCATATTAACCTGAAGGGTATCCTCCTGGGGTGCCTGGCCAGCCTGGGTGAGGGGCTGATGGCTGTTTGCAGGTTGGCCACAGCACCTTCAAGGTGGGAGTCTATAGTGGGGTGCCTGGCCAGCCTGGGTGAGGGGCTGAGGGCCATTATCAGGCTGGCCATGGCCACGGGCTGGAAGCAGATATCTGTGATTTATTTAACTTCTATCATTTAAACTTTGTTGCCTTGGTCCCGCTCAAAGCCGCCGGCTGGAAGCAGGTATCTTGGGTTTATTTACCTTCTGTAATTGAAACTTTGTTGCTTTGAGCGGAGCTCAGGGCCCACAGGGCAGGTGGGAATCTTGGTTTCCTCCATCGCTGGGGCAATGCAAGCCTTCTGCCTCGCTACAGCTCCCTAGCTGCTGCCATCTTTGTGATAGAGTGAGGGTTAATTTGCATATTACTCTTTTGCCTGGGCAAAAGACCCCCAAGGCTGTCCGATTACCAGCTTCACAGAGCCCAGGCCTCTGCAATCACCATCTCTGATCCTGTCCCCTGCGATCACTGGCTCTGCCCTTGCCCCACTGGCAGCTTCTGGCCCCAGGCCCCTGCATTGCCAGTTCCGCCTGTGCCCAGACCCCTGTGATTGCAGGCTCCACCCCTGCCCATCCAATCACCAGCATTGCCCCTGCCCAGGCCCTGAGATCACCAGCTCCGCCCCTGCCCCACTGCAGCCTCTGGCCAAGGCTACAGGCCTGGGCAGAGGACCCCCAGACCCCTGCTTAGCTGGCTCCACCAATGCCCAGACTCCTGCGATCATAGGCTCCACCCCTGCCCCTCCAATCGCTGGCTCTGCAGAGCCCAGGACCCTGCAATCTCCAACCTTGCTCCTGCCCAGGCCTGAGGCCTCTGGCCCAGGCCTTCTGCCTGGGTAGGGCACTCTCATACCCCTCCGATCACTGGCTCCAAACTTGCCCATGCCTGAGGCCTCTGGTGAAGGCCTCTGGCCTGGGCAGGGGACCCTCAGCCCCCTATTATCGCCTGTTCCACCTCTCAGGCCCCCTGCTTCCCCCACTACTTGCCTGGCTGACAGGCTTGACCACTTCAGTGTTGGGGCTGAGCCGGACTGGGCGCCGCCATCTTGCGGCTATGGGGGAAGCCATCTTTGTGATGGAGTGATGCCTAATTTGCATATTACTCTTTTATTAGATAGGATGATAGAGGTCTGGTGCATGGGTGGGGGCCGGCTGGTTTGCCCTGAAAGGTGTCCCGGATCAGGGTGGAGTTCCCACTGTGGTTCCTGGCCAGCCTGGGTGAGGTACTGATGTCTGTTTGCAGGCTGGCCACAGCCCCTTCAGGGAGGGTGGTCCTGCTGGGGTGCCTGGCCAGCCTGAGTGAGGTGCTTATGTCTGTTTGCAGGCTGGCCTTCCCACCATGGCAGGCTGGAAGCAGGTATCTAGGGTTTATTTATCTTATATAATTGAAACTTTGTTGCTTTAATCGGAGCTCAGGTTGGGTTGCCCCTGACAACCCACGCTTCCAGCGCTTCCTTGAGCCCAAGCTGGCTGGAAGTAGGTCTCTGGGGTTTATTTATCTTCTATAATTGAAATTTTGTTGCCTTGAGTGGAGGTCACAGCCACCCAAGGCAGGCGGGAACATAGTGGGGCAAGCCTTCTGCTTGTTCCAGCTCCATGGCTGCTGGTCGCCATCTTGGCTGGGTTAATTTGCATATAGTTGCCCTGATTGGCTGATGGACGTGGCTTAGGTGTACCAGTGTGACACCAATTTTTAAAAAAATATATTTTATTGATTTTTTACAGAGAGGAAGGGAGAGGGATAGAGACTTAGAAACTTCCATGAGAGAGAAACATTGATCAGCTGCCTCCTGAACACCCCCCACCGGGGTTGTGTCCGCATCCAAGGTACATGCCCCTGACCGGAATTGAACCTGGGACCCTTGAGTCCGCAGGCCTCCATCCACTGAGCCAAACCAGTCAGGGCAGTGTGACACCTATTTACATATTACTCTTTTAATAGATTAGGCTAGGGGCCCGGTGCACGAAGATTTGTGCACTGGGGGGGGGGGGGAAGGGTGGAGTGGGGGTCCCTCAGCCTGACCTGCACCCTCTCCAATCTGGGAGCCCTCAGGGGAGCCCTCTCCAATCTGGGAGTTTCTGTCTGTCTTTGCAATCATATGAATGAATTGTTTGAGACACCAACCCAGTTTGGTTTGTTGCTCACAGAATAATAAGAGTCTTTTTTTTCTTTGCTCCAGTGGAGATTTTCTGGACGTTTTAGGATATGTTCCCTTTAATTTTTCCTAGGCACTCTGATTTTACTTATGTCTCTCACCTTTGCTTTCCCTCTATCCCCAACCGCAACAGTAACTTTCTCCAGGCTCACTTTGCTCTAGTGTCTAGGAGAACTACGATTCCCAGCATTACTGGTGCTCCCTGAGTTCTGGGCATCCACTTCCAGTCTTGGAGCTGCCACGAAAACTACAATTCCCAGAATTCTTGGTGCTCCTCACACTCTGGGTTTTCCTTGACCAAGGAAGCCATGTACCCCCAAGGGAGCGAGCAAGGGAGCCATATCCCCCAAGCCTTTGGCTCTCCTGCTCTGTTCTCTCTCCAGTGACCGAAGGAGCCATGTCCCCCCAAGGGAGTGACCCAGGGAGCCACATCCCCCCCGAGCTGCCGGCTCTCCCACTCTACTCTATGTATGCAGATTACCCACCATCTTTGTAGGGTTAATTTGCATACTCCTCATTGGCTTGTGGGTGTGGCTTGAGTGTAGTGGAGGGATGGCTAATTTGCATGTTTCTCTTTTATTATATAGGATTATATAGGATATATATATATATATATTTTTTTTTTCTTTTTCCTTATTCTGTCTGTCATTGTTCCATACATTTGTTTTGTTTTGTTTTGTTTTTATGGTCCTGGATTTTGTATGCAAGATTGAAATTAATGATGATACTGCATATCTTAATTTTCATGCATTATGCAATATTGCTTTGTGTTCATTGTTTCTTGGTTTTCATTTTCAGAGCCTTAAACTTTTGAAAATTTGTATGGCTGCAAATATTCTTTTTTTTCACATATTTAAGAAATAACTCAGCTGGATATAAAAATATAGATTTAAATTTATTTTCCTGAAGCACTTTGAAAATATTAATTTGTTGCCTTCTTGAATCCAGGGCTATTGCTTTGATAGAGAAGATATTAATCTACTTCTTGTTTCTTGGAAATACATTCTTTCTTACAGAAAGCTTTTAGTATTTTTAATTTGATTTTAATATTCTTAAATTTCACATAAAAAATGTGACTAGATGTGTTTTCTTCTTATATACAAGAGGCCCAGTGCACAAAAATTTGTGCACTTGCGGAGGGGGGCGGTCCCTCAGCCCAGCCTGTGCCCTCTCGCAGTCTGGGACCTCTCAGGGGATGCCCACCTGCTTGCGTGCTTGGCCAGCCTGGTTGAGGGGCTGATGGCCGTTTCAGGCTGCCCACAGCCCCTTCAGGAATCGGGTTCCTACTGGGGTGACTGGCCAGCCTGGGTGAGGGGCAGAGAGCCATTTCAGGCTTCCCACAGCCCCTTCAGGGTTCGGGTCCCTATTGGGGTGCCTGGCCAGCCTGGGTGAGGGGCAAAAGGCCGTTTCAGGCTGCCCACAGCTCCTTCAGGGTTCGGGTCCCTACTGGGGTGCCTGGCTGGAAGCAGATATCTGGGATTCATTCAACTTTTATAATTGAAACTTTGTTGCCTTGGTCCCCTTGTTCGAAGCCTGGGTTGCCCTGATAACCCAAGGTCCCAGCCCAGCAGGTATCTGGGGTTTGTTTATCTTCTATAATTGAAACTTTGTAGCCTTGAGCAGAGCTCAGGGCCCATAGGGCCCTGGCTTCCTCTATTGCCCAGGGCAACTCCAGCTCCATGGCTGCCATCATCGTAGTTGAGTTAATTTGCATATTTGCTCCTGATTGGTTGGTGGGTGTGGCTTGGGGCGTGGCTTGTTGATGTAAGGGAGTGAGGGTCAATTTGCATATTACTCTTTTATTAGATTAGACTAGAGGCTCAGTGCATGAAATTAGTGCACTGATAGGGTCCCTAGTGGTTGCCAGCTGCTGGCCGGGGCCTCCCTCCCTTACCCTGGCTTGCCCCGCCCCCCTGGTCAAACTCCTCCTGGTTGAGGGGACAGTTTGCACTCTGCACTTTTACTATATAGGATTTGGAACACTATGCTGCTCCTTTTATCAGTGATCTTTTTTTTTTTTTTTTAAATAATGGGAATTTTTCAGCCATTATATCTTCAAAGATTTCCTTCTTTGTTTTCTCCTTCAGGGATTTCTGTTTTATGTAGATGGGCACTTCCAGCCTCTTCATTGCCTTGATTTTTGCTTTTGTTTCGGTTGCATTTTCCATTCTCATGGTTTGTCTTATTTGTTTGCATTCCCCCCCCCTTTTTTATCCTTTGCTGATGTCTTTGGAAATATCTTTGAACTGATCTTTCAGGTCACTATTTTGTTTTTCAGTCACATGTATTCAATTTAACCTGTTAACCTATTTGTTATAGCACAGCACAGAGGTTAAGAATAATACTTTATAAGTTTCTTTGTTATCCTGATGTATATATTAGGGTTTGTAATACCAACCCTGTAGAGTTGTTTTGCAGGATTGATTGGTATAATCCATGTAAAATAGTTAAAATAATGACAAGTTTATAGTAAACAAGAGCTGCTTTTTTTTTTAACAGTCATGTTTTCAAGACCCAGTATTTCTTACTGATTGATTGTTCTTTGTAATTACTTGTCCTCGCTTCATGTTACCAATAAAAATCTGTTATACTTTTAAGTGTTTGAAGAAAGATTCCAGTGTCAGTTCTCCATTTGCTGGTGGCTAACAGTTTTCTTTTTGTAACAAAGTACCAATATCCTTATCCGTCAGGCTGGCTTTTAAAACCAAGTACAATTTCATGTTATTAGGAAGCCACCCAATTACATATATGTAAGGCCAGTCCATCTTTTTTTCTCTTATTAGAGGATTAAGTAAGGAAATGAAGACCTTTATTATAAGAAAACTAGAGACCCGGTACATGAAAATCCATGCACTGGAAGAGGCGTCCCTCAGCCCGGCCTGCTCACAGTCCGGGAGTCCTCAGAGGTGGGAGGAGACCCGGCAATCAGTGGTAGGCAACACCCCCATCACACCTCTGCTGTTGCCACTGCCAGCAGCGCAAGTCTCGGCCGGCCCTGGTTACCTGTGCTTCAGGGCGGCCCTGGGCACCTAGGGGGCCACCCCCCTGGCAGGGCTAAAAGGACTAGGGGACTCCGGTCAGTGAGGCTGAGGGGACTGGGTACCGCCATCTTGTCGCTATGGGCACAGCCATCTTTTGTGACTATGTGATGGTCAATTTGCATATTCCCTCTTTATTAGATAGGATGTTGTTATGTCAAGCAACCCACATTATTATACTTTTTAGAATATATATATATATATATTTTATTGATTTTTTGCAGAGAGGAAGGGAGAAGGATAGAGAGCTAGAAACATCAATGAGAGAGAAACATCGATCAGCTGCCTCCTGCACACCCCACACTGGGATGTGCCCGCAACCAAGGTACATGCCCTTGACTGGAATCGAAACTGGGACTTTTCAGTCCGCAGGCCGACGCTCTAGCCACTGAGCCAAACCAGTCAGGGCCACATTGTTATACTTTTGATCAACATTATAGCGAAGCTCTTCTGTGGTATCAAAGCATTCATATTTTGTCAACAAGTTATCTTCCTGTTATAAATTCAGATCTCATTGGCTCTTTCTACTTGTAAAGAGATTTATTTTACTAAATTGTTAGTCTTCTTAAAGCTAATTTGTATTTAACTGCGACATTCTGTGAGGATTTTAGTATGAGCTGTGTAGTAGAGAATAACATAATTACGAACTGTGGTTGAATATATAAAGCAAATTGTGTTTATCACAAAACAAATCATATCAGAAGAATGAGAATTTCTGGAAGAAGGCCTTTAAAATGTCATCTTTTATACTTATCCTTGTTCTAATGTTTCCTATTTCTGTATTCATTGAAGATGCACAGTAATCAGAAGGGCTTACTTCCAGAGCCAAATCCTGTACAAATTATGAAGAGTTTAAACAATCCTGCCATGTTACAGGTTCTCCTACAGCCCCAACTCTGTGGGCGAGCTGTGAAACCAGGTAAGCATCATGTGCTGATTAAAGTGAGAATGATGGCGTGAAGTTAATTGTGCTGTTTTACATGAAAAAAACACATTTATATTAGTCCGGAAATAATTTCCTAGGACTTCTCAATTCATTTCAATCAATTATCTGAGATGATAATATGTTTTGGCTCTTTTTGGAGGGGTACAGTCTGCTTATGTGTTCCTCATTTTTTTTAACCATTAACAAATGTTAAGTATTAAATCTTCAGTTTAGCTTCCAGTTGACATGAATTTATAGACCAGGTATTAATATACTACATTGTTATCAACTATATCAATAAAGAATATGATAGTCTTCTTTGTAATATTTTTAGCAGAATTACTTTATTGGGAAGTATTAAAGGTCTGTTTCTTCTTTGCGCTTTATTTTTGTGAAATTATTTCATTTTATAGAAAACGACAAAAACATTTCCTAAGCAATATGAAAATCTTAAATCATTATCATATACACTAAATATCTACTAGTACTTATTTAGTATTCTTTCTCTGATGAGAGTTTGCTTGCCTTCTGAAATGAACAACTGTACATACACAAATGTGTATTGAGCAGCTTGAGGAAATGAATTCCTATATTCAACACAAATTTTTGGACTAAAATATTTAGAGTAAATATGTTTATTCAGTTTTAACCCTTCACTGGTCTGACACCAACTAGTGGACTGCAGTTTATTTCTAGCACTGACTACCCAGAGTTCACCTAAACCCCATAGGTTAAGTGCTTAGTCCCCAACACATCTGCCCCAACTTCTTCACATTCCAGCCACAAATTCAGGGGATCCCCAGGCCACTGCACTTCTAACCAAGTGACTACAAATTTGGGTGTTCCTATGACCCCTCGGGTTTGCTAAATTGCTAGAACAACTCATAGAACTTATGATTATAGTTTTATTATCAAGGATACAACTCAGGGACAGCCAAATGAAGAGACCTAGGACTAGGCCTGGGAAGGTCTTGAATACAGAGCTTTCAATGGAATCAGGGCACATTACTCTCCCAGCACTTCCGTCTCTTCACCAACCAGGGATCTCTACTGAACTAAATCTGATGTCCAGGGTTTTTATTGGGGTTTCATTTCTAGCTATGATATTTTGCCATCTTATTGAATTCAATCCTCTATCCTCCTTCTCTCTCTGGAGGTCAGGAGGTCTGGCTGATATCACATGGCTAAAGCCCCAGTCCTCTAATCCAGGGGTCCTCAAACTTTTTTTTTCTTTAAACATATTTTATTGATTTTTTTACAGAGAGGAAGGGGGAGGGATAGAGAGTTAGAAACATCGATGAGAGAGAAACATCGATCAGCTGCCTCCTGCACACCCCCTACTTGGGATGTGCCCGCAACCAAGGTATATGCCCTTGACCGGAATCAAACCTGGGACCCTTGAGTCCGCAGGCCGATTCTCTATCCACTGAGCCAAACCGGTCAGGGCGGTCCTCAAACTTTTTAAACAGGGGCCAGTTCACTGTCCCTCAGACCGTTGGAGGGCAGGACTATAGTTTTTTAAAAAAAAAACTATGAACAAATTCCTATGCACACTGCACATATCTTATTTTAAGCAGGGCAGGCAGCAGCGGCAAAAACACCTGGTGGGCCATAGTTTGAGGATGCCTGCAATCACTGGTTGGTCTTTTTGGTATTACCACCCCCTAATTTGAAACTATTTAGGGGCCTCCTAGAGTCACCTCATTAACATAACACAGATACTCTTGTCACTGGGAACATTCCAAAGATTGAAATTTTCTTTGAAGAATCAGGCATGAGGACCAGTTAATTCTTCATTATACAACAATATTCATGTTAAGTACTTCATATTCTCATCAATTATTTGTGTGTAAGCAGCAGCCTTAGAGGTGTATTGGTTCCATCTATTATACAATCAGATATCTCTTCTGCAATTTTAATGGTATAGAGATGTCCTTGTTATATCTTGGCTAATTGAAGCCTAAGAAGCTCACTGTTTCCCAAGGCAGCCTATTCCCTGGTTTGACAAATTTAATTACTAGAAGGTTTTTCTTTATAATAGGTGGCAATTCCCACAACCTTTAACCACTTATTCTAGTTCTTCCTCTGAAGAAATACAGAATAACTCTATTTTTCCATAAGAAAAGCCTTCTAATATTTGAAGACAAGTAACATGAAATCTTAATCATCTTTGTTTTTTTCCCCCTGTGTTCTATTCTTCAGACCAATGGTTTCCTTTTATTTACTTACTTTTGGATTATGGACCCCTATCAGTGAAATAAATTTTGAACAGAGCCCCAGTATACACTGTGTGTGTGTGTGTGTGTGTGTGTGTGTGTGTGTGTGTGTATATATATATATATATATATATATATATCACAATACATGTCAAATATAGAAATGCACTCTTGTCAACCCATATAGGAAGATATCTTAAACTTGGTAATTTTATTTTTAAGAAGAAAGTAAATATAAATAATGGTTCTAATATTTTCTTTTTATACCTCTTATACCTCTTAGGAGACTACAGTTCTGTATGACTTTCCATAACATGTCAGGTTATGCTCTCTAGGTCCCCTCAGCAAGTAGGTGAAGCCCAGGGTTTCTGGGTTGTCCTGAAATGCGGTGGACACAGACATGGACATGTCCTGTAGATAAGATCTGATCAGCGCAAAGTGCCGTGATCATTAAATTTCTATGACTGCATTCTGAGATTATATTAGTGTTTAAAGAAGTATGTCACCCTCTTGAGTCTTTTAGAAAATATTGTTCATACCTTTGGACTCTGGGCTACTTTTAGTAACTCCTCTCCAATGTTTTTGATCTAAGAATATATATTTTTTACTCTCTTTTCTTCTCACATGGATATATGGGCATATGAGATTTCGCTTCTTTATTTTAGCTGTACTTTCACAGTTTTAACTAAGATATTTTAACATTACACTGATAGAGAAATTATTTTACCATACTTTGTGTGGTGTGGCAAGGGAAGAGGATTAAATCTACCTCACTTAAATACATGCCAGACTTCTGGAGAATGTCTGAAAAGCTTCTTGGTATTCAGGAAAGACAAAGCATCTTGTGTCAGTGTATTATATTTTTCTTTTATAGTTGGTACTTCTTGTGTCATACTTAACAAATTGCCGAATTCACGGCCTGTGTTTTCCTCAAGAAGTTTTATAATTTTACCTCTTACCTTTAGATCTATGATGCATTTGAGTTAATTTTTGCTTATGGTGTGAGGTAGAAGTCCAGGTTAATTTTCTTTACAATTGCTCCAACATTATTTGTTTAAAAAGATTATCCTTTTCCACTGAATTTTTTGATATCTTTATCAAAAACCAATTGACTCTGTATCTGTGTCTCTACCTCTGAACTCTGTATTCTGTTGCATTGATGTAAATGTCTTCTTTATACCAGTGGTACTTTGTCTTGATAAATGTCGCTTTATAATCCCCCAAATCAGTTAAAGTAAGTCCTCCAACTTTATTCTTCTTTTTCCATTTCTTTTGTCTATTTGAGATCCTTTGCATTTACATATAAATTTTAGAATCAGACTGTCAATTTCTAAGAAAAATTATCTGCTTGGGAATTTGATTGATACTGAGTTGAATGGGCAGAATTGACAAATTTGAAGCCAAGTCATAAATATGGTATATCTCTCTGAATTTATTTAGCTCTTCTTTCATTTCCCTCAGAAATATTTTGTTTTCAGGGTACAAATGTCAGACATTTTGTCAGGTTTTTTCATAGGGTTTTATATTTTTTTCTATTATTTTAAATAAGATTGCTTTTTAAACTTCAATTTTCTATTGCTTGTTGCTAGCATATGCAAGTTCAGTTGATTTTGTATATTTATCTTGTATCTTGCAACCTTATTATTTTTAGTATGTTTTTTTCTAAGGATTTTCTATATAGACAATCATGTCATCTACAAATTAACATAGTTTTACTTCTTTCTTTCTAATATTTATACCTTTTATTTTTTTCTTGTTTTAATAGAATAGGTAGAAATTTCAGCATAATTTGTGCATTGAACTGTTGAGAGTGGATATTCTTGTTTTGTTCCTCATCTTACAAAGAAAGCATTCTTGTTTTATTATTAAGTATTGTGTAAGCTATTGTGTTTTTCCCCACAGGTTTTCTTTTCCAAGCTGAAAACTCCCTTTTATTCTTCTATGGCTGAAAAATTATATCATGATAATTGCTGGAATTTATCCATGTCTTTTTCCCACTAATTGAAATGCTGTGTGGGATTGAGTTTTGTTGTTGTTTTTGTCTATTGACATGATGAGTTACATTGATTGATTTTTTTAAATATTAAATCAGCCATTCATTCTTAGGGTAAATCTCACTTGGTCATGTTGTATTATAACCCTTTGTGCATATTGTTGATGGGAGGGTGGGCGGCTCCCTACATAGGGGAAAGGAGGGTTTTTAAGCTATAGCTTCTTGGTGAAGCAAACAGTCTCAGTGTCTCAGCCCATTAGGTTTAGCAATGTCCAATTCCTTTTGCTTTATTCTTATTAATATTTAGCTAACTATGATAACAATAGTGCTGTTCAGATCTTTTATATCTTTACTGATTTTCTGTCAATTTATCCTATTAGTTATGTGAGGGAAGGATGGAGCATAGTGGAAGACCTAGCCAATAGCTTAGGGTAAAAGCAGCTAGGTATGAGATCGTGGACATTTTCAGTGTTTTGATTCTACTTCTTGTTTTAAACTGGGAAATACTGTTTTCACTAAAAGTTGTGAAATATATTTTACTGTCTTATAACAGAATACAGTGACTCTGAAAAAAAGGAAGTCATTTTTAATTTCTAACCATAATTATGGTATTGTCTACTTTTCCTGTTCTAGACATTTTTGCTTTATATATTTTGAACCTTTGTTACTTGGTATAGAGACATTTAAACTTGTTTCATCCTCTTGATGAACTGACCTTTTTATCATTATGAAATGACCATTTTTTTATCCATCTTTCCTAATAAACAGTGTCTTTCTTTAAGCAACTCATCCTAATGACCTAATCTTCCTACCACCTACATTGAAACTAGCTCATTCTAAAGAAAGCATTTTCTTATAGTCAGTTTTCCAAAAATGTAATGGGCTGCCTCAGCAAGTAATAAAAATTTGAAACAGTTTTTAAAGCAAGGGATGAACTTATAGGGATGTTATATATGTAAGTTCCAAATGTTCTTTCTCATTGGATTATATGCTTTTTGAAGTGCTTTTTACATCTGACCTCCACTCGTACTAATTGTTGTATTGCTAGAGAAATGTGTATATTGTAACTGTGGGAGCCCCTTACATGTCCAGCGTGGTTCAGGGTTCCTGTTCAGGGTTAAGTTCTGGAGAAGGCCGCACACAAAATGAAGAGAGAGAGACTAGAAGAGAATCAATTTGGAATAATGGGGGACCAGGTGTGGAGCCTACCTCTAGTGGATATGACTGCCCACTGCTCTGGTCTTGCTTAAAGCTTTTATTAAGGCAATGGTGAAAACAACCATATCCTTATCCTTAGGGCAGGAAATTCCAACAACAAAGAGGCAACAAGAATTTACATTTCAGTAACAGGTGGAGGGCTGCTTTAACTATCAATGTCTCCATCTAAACGATGAGTGAATAGCTCCCCACTATTCAGAGCAATTAAGGTCGACCAGCCTTCAAGCACATTTCTCTATTAGTGACAATGATCGGTCTCTGGCAATGACTATTTCCATTTACTTTATAATAATAATATGAAATTGCTTCATTTGTGTTGTTCATTGTGAAAAAACATCTCCTGATATATAGTCTGATATTTGTGCTCTTAGACAAATTTGATAGAGTACGGTTACCATTTATTCCTTTTATCAACTGTTGTTTCTTTTGACTTTATTATGTAAATATTTTTTATGTATATATATTTTTCTCACAATTGTACTGTATAGTTTTCAAAGACAGGTTTGTATTAAGTCCTTGCCTCCCATTCCTTGCAAAAATACCCCAAACCTAACAAAAACACTGAGCAAATAACATGGATTCAACTAGTAACACACTTGTTAAAAGATGGAATTGGTTTTGTTGCACTAAAGCACTAGAGAAGAGAAAGGCTAGGTTTGGTGTTTTACCATTATGACAGAAGGTGTGGGGATTTTAAATATCGCATGGAAAGAATCCTGTCCTTTTTGTGCAATGACAAGGTCAGTATATGAATGAACTTCCAATTAACTTGTTAAAAGTTTAAAGAAATATTCATTTATCCTTTTTGAAGTTTGTTTTGTTTTTAAATTCCATATATAACATAAAGTTAAATTTTTACTTTTATTTTCTTAAAGCAGTTCTTGGAACACCTCACAGCTTGCCACATCTGATGAATCCATCCATCTCCCCTGCATTTTTACATTTGAATAAAGCACATCAGGTATATAAACAGCATTGAATATTGAAACATCAAAAATTTGTAGTGAATATTTTGTTTGTTCTTAACAAGTAAAGTTCTCAAGTTAAATGTGTATTTTAAAAAAATACTTATTCATAAGTATAGGTACGTAAAAACATAATTTAGCCATTGCCAGTGTTGGTCAGTGGTTAAATGTTGGCCCATGCATTGAAGGGTTGAGGATTCGAATGCTGGTCAAGGGCACATACCTGGGTTGTGCGTTTGCTCCCTGTCCCCAGTCAGGCAACCAATTGATGTGTTTCTCTCACACTTCCTTCCTCTCTCACTCCCTTTCTTCCCTCTTTTCATCCCTTCTTTCCACTTTCTCTGAAAAACAATGGAAAAAATATCCTCAGGTGAGGATTAAAAACAAAGATACAAAAACATGAGAACATCAGATAAAATTAAGCTAACCAAAGCAGCATCATTATATATTTATTGATTCTTCTTTGTAAGGCATTAAGAAAGGAAGGGTATATTTTGTGTGGTACATTTTTCTGTAACTAAATAAGTATAGTCATTCATTGATTAACAGTAGGAATATGTTCCAAGAAATGCATCGTTAGGTGATTTCATCATGTATGAACTCACCTGTGTTGGTACACCTGTATTGGGCACTGGCAGGAATGGAAATTGCTTGGGTGAATCAGTGAGTGCAATGGCAAGGTCAGTATATAAATGAACTTTGGACATTGCTGTACACTAGCATAGTCTTTATAAATACTGTACACTCAGGCAACATTAAATTCATAAAAATTACTTTTCTTCAATAAGTAAATCTTAACTTACTTTAACTGTTTTACTTTATAAACGTAATTTTTATTTTTATTTATTTAAATATATTTTTATTGATTTCAGAGAGGAAGGGAGAAGGAGAGAGAGAGATAGAAACATCAGTGATGAGAGAGAATCATTGATCGGCTGCCTTACGCACATCCCTACTGGGGATTGAGTCCACAACCTACGCATATGCACTTGATCGGAATCGAACCTGGGTCCCTTCAGTCCACAGGCCGACGCTCTATTCACTGAGCCAAACTGGCTAGGGCTAAACGTAATTTTTTAAACTTTTCAACTCTTGTAAAAACATTGAGCTTAAAACACACATGTATTTATACAAAAATACTTCCTCTCTTTATGTCATTTTTCTATAAGCTATTTTTTATTTTAAAAATTTATTATTTTTACCTTAAAAAACTTTTTGTTAAAAACTAAGACACCATCACACATTGGCTCAGGATCACCAGTATCACTGCCTTTCACTTCCACATCTTTCCCCACTGGAAGGTCTCAGGGCATGGAGCTGTTATTTCCTACCACTGTCATATGTTTGGTCCATCGTTGACCAGAATGTTATGTGGTGCATGACTGTAGCTGAGAACAAGTCCTCTTATGTGGCCTTAACTCAAAAGAATATTTACCTAAATAAAAACAATGAATGAACAATAACTCTTATTCTTAAATTTTAATTGATGGTATAAAAATAATTCATATATTAGATTAAAAATTGGTTTTACCTTTTGCAGATAAGTATTTTTAAATGTGTTTGTATATATAACTGTAATACTGGAGATGAACATTAATTTCAGGTAGCGTTAAGGCTGCATCTACATAGGAGCCCAGTTTCAAATCAAAGCTAATACATAGCAGGTGATTGTAGATTGGGTGAATGTCTGGCCCTACACCTAGATTTTAAGGGAAAGGCCTATCTTTTGTTTATTTTTCATTCATAGAATCTAACCTAGGACTTGTCCATTATAGGGCCTTTGTTCATTCATTTACTCAACACGTTTTAATGAGACTCTCACATGTACTAGACGCTCTGCTGATCATTTTGAGGCTGCAGTATTGAGCACATGTTCATCGCCACTGTTCTTACAAAATTTCAACAAATAGAGAAAACAAACTTCAATAACTTATTACAGTAAGGTGTGAAGAGTGATACAAGAAGGGCATTCAGAGAATAGATAATATTCTCTTTATTTTAGAATAAAGATCAAAATGCTTGATTTTGCCTTTAAGGCCTGTCCGAGCTGGGCTCACCTGCTGCCATGCTCAGGGCATTGCTGTCTCAGCGACAGTGGCCTGCTCTGGTCCTCAAAGGGCCTTGTTCCCTTCTCCTTAGGTCTTTGCTCCTGCTGTTCCTTCTGCCTGGAATGCTCTCCATTGCAGCATTACCTTATCCCCCCATATTCCACCTAGTTGTTCTCTGCAGCCCTCCAATCTCTGCGCAATAGTTAGTTCCCCAGGAAAACACTTTGAATTTAACAATCTCACTCAATTCCGCCACTGCCTGTTCTCAAAGCTCCTCGTATTTCCCCTTCATGTGCTCCTTGCCATTTGTATTTTTTGTTTTTATAATTAGTTAATGCCTTATTTCTTCAGGGAACGATAAGATCCATGAGGGCAGATCGTAGTGTTGTATTTCTCAGTACGTAGCACAGTGACTGACAAGTAGAAAGTGCGCAGTAAGCCTCTGTTGAATGAGTAAATGAATAACTAAATGATTGAATGATGCTGACGTTAAAGTCACCTCTTGTGCATTATTACAAGAATTAATTGCCATTGCCTGAAGTTGAAACGTGAGATACAAAGAAGCTGTTGCTTTTGCTCAGATCAGCTAGAGAATTGAACCATATGAATTAGGTTATACAACAAGCAGCTTTTAAAAATTAAACTAACTTAATGTTTTACATTTTTCACAGAGCGCAATTATGGGTAATACTTCTAATTTATTCCTTCAGAATCTCTCCCATGTGTCACTGGCACAGCAACAATTAATGAAGTTTGAGAATATTCACACTAATAATGTAAGTATGGAATTATTTTTTCTTTTGAATGAATTCATTTTTTTTTTCTATAATCAGGCTATTGGTCAGATTGAATTTTCACTTGTGTAGCCTCTTAATTCAGTTATATCCTGCTGCCATTGGCAAAGGTCTTACATTCTCTTCTTCTTCTGCAGAAACCGGGCTTACTTGGAGATCCTCCAGCGATGGTACTTCCGGCTGCAGTAGGAATAGGGTCAGCACTTCCCTTGAAAGCAGAGTTGGGTCATCATGGAGAAGCACATAAAAGTAAATGATGTGTATTTACTGAAAAGTCAGTAAACGGTCAGATTTGAGGTTCAAAGATAATTTAGCTATATTCCACTTTTTACAGGAAGGTCAAATTTGAGTGTTTAGTCATTTAAAATTTCCAGGCTCTTTTGGCTTTTCTGTTTTTAATACTAGAAAACTATTGTTGTTGCTGACAGATTTGTCTCCATACCAAGATAAGGCTTTCCCTGTGAGATAAGCTTTAACGTTTGGTAAAGGTTCGCAGCAGCATGAGGAAAACACATAGGTCCATTTGAGAGTGACATGCTGCCCACTGGGCTGACAACACATTACACAGGCATCCATTGAATTTCTGCCTGGTAAGAAAAGCTTAGCTTTTATAAAGGAACTAGAGGCCCGGTACATGAAATTCATGCACTCAGGTGGGGCGGGGGAGGGTCCCTCAGCCCAGCCTGCAATCTCTCTCAGTCTGGGAGTTCTCAGGATGTCCAATTGCTGCTGAGGCAGCGAAAGCTCCCACCACCGTTTCTGTGCTTGCCAGCCATAAGCCTGGCTTCTGGCTGAGAGGCGCTACCCCTGTGGGAGTGCACTGACCACCAGGAGGCAGCTCCTGCATCGAGCGTCTGCCCCCTGGTGATCAGTGTGTGTCATAGCAACCAATCGTTTTTGGCATTTGGTCAATTTGCATATTAGCCTTTTATTATATTGAATAGCTGATTGTTAATTTAAAGTTTCTTTATTTACTAGAGGCCCAGCACATGAATTCATGCACCAATAGGGTCCCTACGCCTGGCCTGCGGGATTGTGCTGAAACCAGCTCTCCAACATCCCTTGAGGGGTTCTGGATTGCGAGAGGGCTCAGGCCAGGCCAAGGGACCCCACTGGTACATGATCAGGGCCAAGAAGGGATGCAGGAGGTTGGCCAGCTGAGGAGGGGATGTGGGGGGGCTCCAGGGTGTGTCTGGTCTTTCTTGTTCTGCCCTAATCTGCTGAACCCCAGCAGCAAGCTAACCAAACGGTCAGAGCATCTGCCCCTGGAGGTTCCTGCACATCATAGCGACTGGTTGACAAATCAGCTGTCTGCTCCCTGGTGGTCAGTGCACATCATAGCAAACGATTGAGCAGACTTAGCATATCATTAGCATATTACCCTTTGATTGGTTGAACAGACGACTGTACACTTAACATATTAGGCTTTTATTATATAGGATATCATTTTAAAAAATGTGATCTCCATATTAGCATTAGAAAAAAAATGTGTACAGTTCTTATTAAAAGAAAAATAACATAGCGGCTAATGTGAGTTCTTACTTGAATATGATTTTGAAAGACACTTTCAGTTTGAAGATTAACTGAAATTTGCTTGAAATGAGCATGCTGGGGGAAAAGGAGCCACCATTAATATAATTAAAATACATAAATGAGTAACATATATATCTTGTTCATTAAACCAGCAAGTCAAATGATCAGATAACTCAGTTCTGACTGTTAGTGTTGACTGGGCAAAAGGTAAACCATTACATAGGTATAGGAATTTTTATGGTATGATGGGATCTGTCCTAAAAAATAAATTCTGTATGTCTAAAAGCTTATGCAAATATTTATTACTTGTGTTGGATTAAATAATAAGCCATTTTCTTTTGCATGTGCTGCATTAAGAATGCTGAAAATTCCGTGTTTAAATAAATATATCGCTAAAACATAAAACCATCTCTTAAGTACATAATACTAAAAATAACTTAAAAATTTGTTTAGTGAGTTTGTAAATTATAATGACTGGGCATTTTAAAAGGCACTGATGCCACTGAAATGCCAAAAAGTGCATTTTGCATTCATCTTTTAAAATATAGAATTAAAACTTGGAATTGGAAAATGTAATATTCTTGAGACTATTCTGGAAGTTGTTTAGGAAAGGCATGGTTCCTATTACAGGTTTTTGTTTTCCTAGGAACCTGCTAATTTACAACTTCTAACCTCCCCTTTTGAATTTAACTGTTTTCTAATAGATTAAAAAATGTTTGTTTGCATTTTGCCTATAATTTAACAAAATCAAAAGAACTGTTCTGAGTAAGTCTTATCTAACCAATGTTTTTGGCATTTGTGGTTCCCTACAGCATCTAATCTGATTCCAACGCAAACAACTCTAACAGCTGGAATGGGCTTATTGCCGTTCTTTCCAAATCAGCACATTGCTGGACC
This sequence comes from Murina feae, assembly GCA_004026665.1. NCBI lineage: Eukaryota > Metazoa > Chordata > Mammalia > Chiroptera > Vespertilionidae > Murina > Murina feae. The sequence continues at coordinate 10,103 of PVJC01021223.1, read as the reverse complement.
AGCTGGGCCCGGGCACGGGAATCCTCAGGAGAAACAGCCAGCCTCCGTGGGAACAGCAGAAGGAAATTTCTCAGGGTCACAGGCTTATCTTCAGAGCTTTCCGAACCTCACTGCTGGGGGTTTGCTGCTAGGACACCATAAGCAACAGCAGAGTCAGCCAAAAAGCACAGAGATGAGTTCAGGGGTAAGAAAACTCTGTGTGTGTGCATATGTCTACACACACATACACAGACAGTGCAGGTGTGTGTTACAAGTACTTGTACTTTATATAAATTATATATGTATATAGATGTCCCTTTTAATTTTATCTTAAATGAGATTATTCTAATTCCAGAATATTCTAATTTTTGCTTATTTTACAGGTGATATAATTTATGATATATCAAAGCAATGATAAATATGTTTTTATTGATTTTTTTTAAAGAGAGAGGAAGGGAGAGAGATAGAGAGACAGAAACATCCATGAGAGAGAAACCTCATCGAATGGCTGTCTCCTGCACCCCTCCTTTACCCCCCAGGGAATCGAGCCTGCAGCCTGGGCATGTGCCCTGACCAGGAATCTAACCAATGGCCTTTTGTTTCCTGGGTCAGTGCTCAGCCACTGAGCCACACCAGCCAGGCGGTAGTATGGACATTAAAAAATATTATTTCTTCCATGATATTATTCTGTTAACAAAGGCTATCTTTCCAGTTGTATTGTTTTTTATTTCTTTTACCAATGTCTTATGCTTTTCAGGGTACAGATCTTTCACCTTCTTAGTTATATTTATTTCTAAATATTTTATTCTTTTTGATAATATTATAAATGAGATTTTTCTTAATTAAAAAGTAGTTTATTGATAGTATATTGTCACTATATAGAAATGCCACTGATACAAACAGAGATTATTTAACTTCTTCCTTTCTGATTTGGATGCCTTTTTATCCTTTTCTTGCCTAATTGCTGTCTGGCTAGGACTGTCAGTACTCTTGAATAAAATGGACATCCATGTCTTATTTCTGATCTCAGAGGAAAAACTTTCAGCTTTTCACCATTGAATATGATGTTCTCTGTGGGCATGTCTTTTACGTATGGCTTTTATTATCTTGAGGTCTATTTGTAGCTTTTATTATGAAAGGATGTTCAGTTTTCACTAATGTGTTTTCTGTATCTATCGAAACCATTATATGTTTCTTTTCCTTTATTCTATTTAATGTGGTGTATCACATTTATTGATTTGTATATGTTGAACCATTCTTACATCCCAAGGTTAAATTCCAGTGGATTGTGGTGTATAACTCTTTTAATGGGTTGTTGAATCCAGGTTGCTTATATTTTGTTTAGGGTTGCTAATATTGATGAGGATTTTTGCACCTATGTTTATCAGAGATATTGGCCTAAATTTTTTTCTTGTAGTGTCCTTGCCTAGCTTTGGTATGAGGGCAGTGCTGCCTTTGTAAAATAAATTAGGAAGTGTTTATGGACAAGTTTCTGAAGCATTGGCATTAATTCTTCTTTAAATGTTTGGTAGAATTCATCAGTTAAGCCATTTGGTCCTGAGCTTTTCATTGTTGGGAATTTATTTAATTTTAAATTAATTTAGTTATTTTTATTGTTTAAAGTATTACATGTCTTCTTTTTTCCCTCGAGTGACTCCCCTCAGACCATTCTCAACCCTGAGGGCAAGCCTCCACCACCCTGGTGTCTGTGTCCATTGGTTATGTTAATAGGCATGCATACAAGTCCTTAGGTTGCTCTTTAGCCCCTCCCTCCCTGCCTTCTCTCTGAGGTTGGATGGTTTGTTCAGTGCTACCTTGTCTTAGGATCTATTTTTGTTCATCAGTTTATGTTGATCATTATATCCCACATATGAGTGAGATCATGTGACATTTATCTTTCTCTGACTGGCTTTCTTCCCTTATCATAATGCTCTCCAGTTACGTCCATGCTGTTGCAAATGGTAAAAATTCCTCCTTTTTTACAGCAGTGTAGTATTCCACCTTATAGATGTACCACAGTTTTTTAATCCACTCATCTGCTGATGGGCACTTAGGCTGTTTCCAAATCTTAGCTATTGTAAATTGTGCTGCTATGGACATAGGGACGCATATATCCTTTCTGATTGGTGTTTCTGGTTTCTTGGCATATATTCCTAGAAGTGGGATTATTGGGTCAAATGGGAGTTCCATTTTTAGTTTTTTGAGGAAGCTCCATACTGTTTTCCACAGTGGCTTCTCCAGTCTGAATTCCCATCAGCAGTGCATAAGGGTTCCTTTTTCTCCACATCGTCACCAGCACTTGTCCTGTGTTGATGATAGCCATTCTGATAGGTTTGAGATGGTACCTCAGTGTTGTTTTGAATTGCATCTCTCAAATGATTAGTGACTTTGAGCATGTTTTTATAGGTCTCTGGGCCTTCTGTATCTCCTCTTTTGAAAAGTATCTACTTAAGTCCTTTGCCCATTCTTTGATTGGATTGTTTATCTTCCTTTTGTTAAGTTGTATGCCATGCAGTGGGCTTTCTTGTTTTGTTGATGGTTTTTTTGTTGTGCAGAAGCTTTTTATTTTGATGTAGTCCCATTTGTTTATTTTCTCCTTAGTTTCCATTGCCCTAGGAATTGTATCGGTAAAGCTATTGCTACAACATATGTCTGATATTTTGCTGCTTATAAAGTCTTCTAAGATTTTTATGGTTTCCCATCTTATATTTAAGTCCTTTAACCACTTTCAGTTTTTGTATATGATGTAAGTTGGTGATCTAGTTTCATTTTTTTGCATGTATCTGAACAAATTTCCCAGCATCATTTATTGAAGAGACTGTCTTGACTCCATTGTATGCTCTTGCCTCCTTTATTGAATATTAATTGAGCATATTGGTTTGGGTCGATTTCTGGGTTCTCTATTCTATTCCATTGATCTGTATGTCTGTTCTTGTGCCAGTACCAGGTAGTTTTGAGAACAGTGGCTTTGTAATACAGCTTGATATCTGGTATTGTGATCCCTCCAATTTTGTTCTTCTTTCTCAGGATCACTGCAGCTATTCGGGGTCTTTTTTTTTTATTCCAGATGAATTTTTGGAGAGTTCATTCTAGGTCTGTGAAATATGCCGTTAGTATTTTTAATGAGGATTGCATTAAATCTGTAGATTGCTTTGGATAGTATGGACATTTTAATGATGTTGATTCTACCAATCCATGAACACGGTATGTTCTTCCTTCTGTTTATGTCTTCTTCTATCTCTTTTTTCATTGTCCTGTAGTTTTCCGAGTACAGGTCTTTTACCTCCTTAGTTAAGTTTATTCCTAGGTTATCTTAATTTTTTTGTTGCAATGGTAAATGGGATTTTTTTTTAGTTTCTCTTTCTGTGAGTTCATTATTGGTGTATAAAAAAGCCATAAGTTTCTGGGTGTTAATTTTGTTTCATGCTACCTTGCTGAATTCATTTATTAAATCTAGTAGTTTTTTGATGGAGTCTTTGGGGTTTTCTATTCAGTATCATGTCATCTGCGAATAAAGCAATTTTACTTCTTCTTTTCAGATTTGGATGCCTTTTATTTCTTCTTGTCTGATCACTATGGCTAGTACTTCTAGTAGTATATCAAGCAGGAGTGGTGAGAGTGGGCATCCCTGTCTTGTTCCTGTTCTTAAGGAAATGAATTTAGTTTTTGCCCATTGAGTATGATGTTGGCTGTAGATTTGTAATATAAGGCTCTTATTATGTTGAGGTATGATCCCTCTATTCCCACTTTGCTGAGAGTTTTTATCAAGAAAGGTGCTGGATTTTGTCAAATGCTTTTTATACATCCATGGATACGATTGTGTGATTTTTGTCTTTCAATTTGTTTATGTGATGTCTCACGTTTATTAATTTGCAGATATTGTATCATCCTTGCATCCCCAGAATAAATCCCACTTGGTCATGGCGTATGATCTTTCTAGTGTAATGGTACATCAGATTTGCTAGAATTTTGTTGAGGATTTTAGCATCTATGTTCATCAAGATATTGGCCTGTAATTCTCTTTCTTTGTGGTGTCTTTATCTGGTTTTGGAATTAGGGTAATGCTGGCTTCACAGAAAGAGCTTGGAAATGTTCCTTCCTCTTGAATTTTTTGGAATTAGTCTGAGGAGGATAGGTTTTGGTTCTTCTTTGAATGATTGGTAGAACTCCCTTGTAAAGCCATCAGGACCAGGGCTTTTGTTTGCTGAAAGATTTTTGATCGTTGCTTCAATTTCTTCGATAGTTATTGGCTTATTCAGGTTTTTTTATTCTTCCTGATTGAGTTTTGGGTGCTTGTATTTTTCTAAGAATATGTCCATTTCATTGAGGTTGTCCAGTTTGTTGGAATAGAGTTTTTCGTAGTATTTTTTTCATAATCCTTTGTATTTCTGTGGGGTTGGTTGTTACTTCACCTCTTTTATTTTTGATTTTGTTTATTTGGGTCCTTTCCCTCTGCTTCTTGGTTGTTGAGAATTTTTTGATTAATCCTTACTCATTATTGGTCTGTTCAAGTTTCTTTATGATTTAATCTGTGTAGAATGTTTCCAGAAACTTACCCATTTCTTGTAGTTTATCCAATTTGTTGGCATATGTTTCTTGATAATAGTCTATTATGATCCTTTGTATATCTGTGGTATCAGCTATAATGTCTCCCCTTTCATTTATAATTTTGAGTCCTTTCTCTTTTGCTCTTGGTTAGTCTAGCTAAACGTTTAGTTTGCCTTTTGAAAACATCAATACTTCACTCTGTCAGTCTTCCTTTCTCTTGGTATTTTACTTATTTCTACTCTAGTAAATAATATTTCTTACTTTGGTTAATTTTGGGCTTAGTTTGTTCTTTTTCTAATTCCTTGAGGTGTAAAGTTAGGTTGTTTACTTTTTTCTTCATATAGGCATTTACCACAATACAATTCCACCTTAGAACTGCTTTTGCTGCATCCCATAACTTTTGAGTATGTTGTTTTCCATTTTTATTTGTCTTAAGAGATTTTTTAAAATTTCCCTTTTATCTCTTCTTTAACCCATAAGGAGTGTGTTGCTTAATTTCTACATATCTGTGATTTTTTTCTACTTTTTTTCCTGTTACTGATATCTAGCTTCATATCCCTGTGGTCAGAACAATACCTGGTATTGTTTCAGTGTTCTTAAATTTGTTAAGGCTTGTTTTGTCACTCAGCCTTTTTTTTGTTTTTTGTTTTTGCTGCTTCTTTTGGTGTCATATCTAAGAAATCATTGCCAAATTTAATATCATGAAGCTTTCCATCTAAACTTTTCCTTTTAGAGATTTATAGTTTTAGCTCTTACATTTAGGTCTTTGATCCATTTTAAGTTATCTTTTGAATATGGTGTTAGATAAGAATCTACTTCATTCTTTTACATGTGGATATTCAAGTATGTCAGTATTTTTGTTGAAAAGACTATCCATTCCTCATTGAATAATCTTGACACTCATTAAAAATCATTTAACCATGTACATATGTGGGGATTTATTTCTGGGATCTCTATTCTATTCCATTCACCTCTTTGTCTATTTTTATGCCAGTACCACACAGTTAAGATTACTATAGCTTTACAGTAAGTTTTGACATAAAGTGTGGGCCCTCTATTCTTGTTTTTTTTTTTCACCTTCCAGCAACTTTTGGGGAGTCCCTTAATATGAATCTTAGAATGAGTTTTTCATTTACTGCAAAAAAGTTGGAATATTAATTGGGATTATTGAATCTGTAGATCAATTGGGGCAGTAGTGACACTATATCAATATTTTTTCCAATTCATGATCATGGGATATATTTTCATTTATTTGTCGTCTTTAATTTTTTTCAACAATGTTTTGTTGTTTTTCAGTGTACAAGTACTTCTCCTTGGTTCAGTTAATTGCTAAGTATTTTATTTTTCTGGAATTTTTTTCTTTTTGTTTTGTCCTTTGTTAGTATATACAAACACAACTGTTTTTTGCATGTTGATTTTTGTATCCTGAACTTCATTTGTTAGTTCTAATGTGTTGTTGTAATCTTCTTTATGTCATCTGTAAAAGAGATAATTTTACTTTTTTGCTTCTAATTTGGATGCCTTTTTATAACTTTTTCCTGCTTAACTTCTCTGGCTGGAACTTCCAACACTGTGTTGAACAGAAGTGGAGAAGGCATCTTCGTCTTATTTTTGATCTTCAGTTTTTCTCCATTGGGTATAACGTTGGCTTTTTCATACATGACTTTCGTTACGGTAGTTTCCTCCTATTTCTAATTTGTTGAGGGCATTGAATTTTGTCAGATGCTTTTTCTGCATCAATTAAGATGATTGTGTGTTTGCTTCATTTCTCTTTAAATGCTTGTTAGAATTCTCTGGTGAAGCCATTTCGCCCATTAGCATTATTCTGGCTAATGTAATATAGCTGTTAAGAAAGAAAGGGTTTCAGGCTCCGACACATACTAAATGTACTTTTTAGGAAAAAAATGTTGATAACTTTGTTTCTGGAAGTAAGTTATGAAATTTGTTTTTTCTTGTGAAGAAGAATTCTCTCCTGGTTCAAATGAGAAGGTTGTACAAGATGGCCTTTAATTCTCTTTCAGTTCTAAAGTTCAATGGTTCCAGAATAGTTTTTTAAAGACTTACTGAAAAAAATGATAACAGGTGAAATGTGATAATTTTAATCAATATCCAGAAATATTTCATAACTTTATATCTTCATAGGTAGAAACATTAGTTTCTACAAGTTTTTACCACACTAGATTTATTGAAGAATAAGTATTTCTTTATTCCTTCTCCATTTTTATTTTCTTGTACCTCTTATTAAGTTCCTACTCTTTTGTTTTTCATAAATAGGCTGCTTCTAAGAATCAGACTTCACTCTTGGGAGAACCGCCAAAAGAAATTCGGCTGAGTAAAAATCCCTACTTAAACTTGGCTAGTGTGCTCCCCAGTGTGTGCTTATCATGTAAGTGAGAACTCAGTATTAATATTTTGGAGTTTTATTGGATACTTTCCATAATGAGTTTTACTTCAGTTTTTAATTTGATAGAAACAAATCATGCCTATTGACCAATTAAAGCCCAAATTATGACCCTAGTCTTTAAAATGAAAGCATAACTAAAATTAACCCTTAAAATGCATTTTACTTTAAGGAAGGCATCTTTTATAATATTTTATTAAGAAACTAGAGGCCCGGTGCACAGAAATTTGTGCATACAGGGGGGTCCCTCAGCCCGGCCTATGCCCTCTTGCAGTCTGAGACCCCTTAGGAGATGTCCACCTGCTGGCTTAGGCCCGCTCCCCGGAGGACCAGGCCTAAGCTGGCAGTCAGACATCTCTCTGGCAGCCCAGGGGGCCCTCGGGGGATGTCCACTTGCCAGCAGGGAGCAGACCTAAGCTGCAGTCGGACATCTTTAGTGCTGCTTAGGAGGCAGGAGAGGCTCCCACCACCACCGCTGTACTGGCAATGGCAGCCTGGCTTGTGACTGAGCAGAGCTCCCTCTGTGGAAGTGCAGATCACCAGAGGCTGCTCCTGCATTAAGTATCTGCCCCCTGGTGGTCAGTGTGTGTCATAGTGACCAGTCATTCCCAGTGGTTCTGCTGTTAGGGTCAATTTGCATATTACCCTTTTATTATTAAGAAATAATTTATTGAATTATTGAATCATTAAAAATAATTGGGCTGAATTATTTGGCACAATTAATTCTTTACAGATAGAATCATATTTCTAAAATAGAGGTTTAAACTTCTAAGTAATTTAATGTATCTGGAGTATTAGCCAAATATACCAAAGACATATGAGCTACTCATTGGCAGAAGTGGAATTCTCATGTACTTTTTTTGGAGAGTCTCCTCAGGCCTTCAGTTCGTGTAAATTAACACTCTTAAGAGAAAATCACAACTGTGGCTGACTCTGTTCATACACTAGGATATTCACTAGAACATTGGTTATAAACAGTAAAAACTAGAAAGTGCCTTAAGATCTGTTGACAGGAATGAATAGTTTGTCATAAAATGGAATACTATGCAGCTTTTCTTTTATAATCCTGTACTAATGTAAAATGGTCTCTAAAACAAATTAAGTGGAAAAAGCAAATGTATGTATAAAGTGATTCCATTTGTTAAAGCTATATATTCTTACATGTACATGTTTGAATGTATAAATGGATGAAGTAAATCAGGGAAAATAAATTTTAAACTGTCACCCCTGGGAAAAAGAATAGGATTGGTTGAGAAGAGATAAAAGATTAATTTTGTTTTTAATGTGCATTATCTTTATTTTATGGAGTATTCTCTAGAATCTAAACATTAATTTCTAATTTTTCAAAAGCCAGGAAAAAAATTCAATATGCTTTTAGTACATCTGCTATATTTTTAATTGGTCTAAAAATTGAGAGTTACTGGTCTGAAAATTCCTGTTACATGAACAAGAAAGGTTAGTTTACATTCTGTATGCCTTGTTTTGGAGATTATTCATATACTAGAGGCCTGGTGCACGAAATTCGGTGGGGGTCCCTCGCCCAGCCTGCCCCCTCTCACATTCTGGGACCTCTCAGTGGATGTCCTACTAATGGCCACAGTCTGGCAGCAGAGGCTCAGAGCAGGCGCCGTGTGTGTGTGTGTGTGTGTGTGTTTGTGTCCCCGCCTGGGGCCTGCCCCTACCTGCCTAGGAGGCTCAGAGTAGGTGCCCCGTGTGTGTGTGTGTGTGTGTGTGTGTGTGTGTGCTGGGGTCCTGCCCCCAGCCACACCGTGGAGGCTTGGAGCAGGCACCCCTCTGTGTTGATCTCTCAGGCTACTGGCCTTGTCTGTGTGTCCTCTCCATTGAGCTGTGGCCAGGGCAGGGTGCTGCCTGCCGGCCATGCTTGCCTGCTCGCTGATCACCGAGGTGACCCAGGAACAGGGTCTGCTGCATGCTGCGTGCTGTCTGCGGGCTGTGCTTTCCTGCTCCAGGGCAGTGTGACCTGCTTGCGGGTTGCCGAGGCAATGCCTGCTGAGCTCACGTTGCCAGGATGATGCCGCCAGCATCCTGCTCCACCACTATGGGCGCTGCCATCTTTGTTGTGGAGTGACAGTTAATTTGCATAGTACTCTTTTATTAGATAGAATATGCATTTTTAAAAATATGTTTTTATTGATTTCAGAGAGGAAGAGAGATAGAAACATCAATGATAAGAAACAATCTCTGATCGGCTTGATCAGTTGCATACTGCAAGCTCCCTACTGGGAATGGAGCCTGCAAGCTGGGCATGTGCCCTTGACCAGAATTGACCTGGGACCCTTCAGTCCCAATGCTCTATCCAATGAGCCAAACTAGCTAGGGCTAGACTTTTATTTTTTAAATATTTCCACCAAAATTACTTACCCATAAGGCAGATGTTCAGTTCTTTTAAATGAATAAGACAGCATCATAAACTATATATATTTTTTCTCCTGGGTATAATGTAGATATATATTCTGGCAAGCTAAAGCTGGTGTTCTGTTTGAAAATATGCTGAATTAATGAGTTTTTACTCTGTTTATAATGAGCAATAAAACAACTAAAATATATGTATTGATTTTTGCCTTTAGCCCCTGCAAGTAAAACCACTCTACAGAAGACTGGAATTGCGAGCAACATTCTGGAGGCAATCTCTCAGGAAAATGAATCACAACACACATTGGAAAAGTGCATTGCTTATTCTCAGCCTTTTGGTGATTATGCACAGGTAAATAAGTCTCAGATTTTGATGATATGTAGAAAAATTGGTTCAGCTACATACTGAGTTCATTGAATATGAAGTTGTGATTCCTATACTATCAGAGGAAATTAAAATTGCACTGATCTACACAATATTTTTTTGCTCACCATTTGGAATTTTAGGACATATTCAAGAAATTGCTAAGTATCATTTTGCGCTATTTACCTGGCATTGTTTACACTATTGGTTGTCAGACTACAGAACAACTCCAGCCCACCATTTGTTTGGTAAATAAAGTTTTATTGGAATACGACTGGGTTCATTCATTTAAACCTTGTCTGCAGTGCTGTTGTGCCACAGCACATAGTTGAGCAGTTCCAATAGAGACTTTATGGCTGCAGGGTTAAATGTTTACAATGTAGCTCTTTTCAGAAGAACTCTGCTGACCTCTGATTAACCCCAATATAGACTTGGCTA
>PVJC01021222.1:0-28345 GCA_004026665.1 Murina feae | reverse complement strand
AGTGGCTATCAATATCACTCATTTAGTGCATATAAGAACTCTGACCTAAGGCATATGTAGCCATTAAAATGCCTGACCAGCTCTAGAAAAATCATATTAGGAATGAAAAATGGGAGTGGTGATGGCAGTGATGGTGGTGGTAGTGGTATTAGTGACAGTGGTAATGGTGGTATGGTTTTAGTGGTTGTTTTGAGTGGTGATGGTAATGGTGATGGTGGTGGCATTTGTGGTAAACAGTGATGGTGGTGGTGGTGGTGGTGGTGGTGGTAATGATGGCAATGGTATATGGGGTTGTTTCTAGGGATGACAGTAATGGTGGTGGTAGAGACAGTAGCAGTGCCCTCATGTTTAGTGTTTGGAGATTCAGCACAAGACTAAGCCCCTGACAACTCTTATCCATGTGAAACTGAATAATCAAGCAATATTAAGGAAAAGTCTCCCATTTATACTTAGGTGAAATGATGCCCAGAAAAGTGACTCAGGACCTTTAAAATCACTTCTTCTCAAATCCTTCTGGTATCTGCCCCTCACTCCCAACCCAAAGACCACACATATCATGACCATTTATTCCTTTCATTATTTATGCAGAGAATTCCAACTGCATGTCATTTCCTCTGAGAAGTCCCACTTGGCATCAGCCCCATGATATTTCCAAAGACTTTCACTCACCAAGTATTTATCACAGTATTAAACTACTTACCTATCTCTCCAATAAATAAAAAAATCCTGGAAGACAGGCAAATATGTGCTCTTTCATCTCTCCATTCCCAACATCTGCACAGGGTGTGAAGTAAGTGTTTGTTGAATCCCTACATAAGAGAAAGGATATATATTTTTTCTATAAGATGGTGGGTTTCTTTGAAGGAATTAATCATGTTTTTTCACCCTAGCAGTTTTTCTGTTCATCTCCCAACGTGTTTTATGTAGCCGGGGATGAGCTGCCGCTGCCCATTGCTCCCCTAGTTGCAAATCACAGTGGGTTTTTTGTAATAGCAAAGAAAAAATAAATTCAAAAATAGTTTTAGTATTCATTTGACCCATTAAATAATGCAGGAATAGGTAGAGATAGTAATACTCCAAGGTTCTTTCCATTCCCAAGATTTAGTGGTGTTGTGATGCTGGTGAGGTATCTAATCTAATAAAAGAGTAATATGCAAATTAACCATCTCTCCAGGACACCTGAGCCATGCCCATCAGCCAAGCCATACCCACCAGCCAATGAGAGCAGCTGTATGCAAATTAACCCAGTCAAGATGTCAGCCAGCAGCCTCGGAACTAGAGTAAACAGCAGGCTTCTGTTGCAACTGCCTGCCTAGGCTGGCTGAGCCTCTGCTCATGTTAACAATGTTTTAATTATAGAAGCCACAAAGCTGAAACAAACAAGAGACTTCCTTACCTGCCTAGGCCTCGGCTCAACGCAACAGTGTTTCAATTATAGAAGATAAATAAACCCCAGAAACCTGATTCACTAGGACCTTGGGTCAATGGGAGGTGTGGGCAGCCTTAAAGCCTGAAAACGGCCCTCAGCCCCTCACCCAGGCTGGCCAGGTACCCCAGTAGGTACCTGAGTAGTACCTCCAGTAGGGACTCAAACCCTGAAGGGACTATGGGCAGCCTAAAAACAGCCATCAGCCCCTCACCCAGGCTGGCCAGGCATGCCAGCAGGTGGACATCCCCTGAGGAGTCCCAGACTGCGAGAGGACACAGGCCAGGCTAAGGGACCTCCCTCCCCACCTTGTGTGCACAAATTTTTGTGCACCGGGCCCCTAGTAATTATATATGAGAAGGAATAATGAAATCCAAAGATGTCCTACTTCAGTCTCACATTATTTCAGGACCTGAGCCCAAGCCTTGTTACTCCATTTAGTTTTCCCACCACAAAAACATGTGAACTTGTACTTCATTTCTTTCACTTCTTTTTAAGTCTTTTTTATTTGTGTGTTTTTTTTTAATTGCTCTCAGAGAGGAAGGGAGAGGGGGAGAGAGAAACAATGATGAGAGAGAATCATTGATCTGCTGCCTCCTGCACAGCCCCTACTGGGGACTGAGTCAGCAACCCGCATGTGCCCCAAACGGGAATTGAACTGTGACCTCCTGGCTCATAGGTTAATGCTCTACCATTGGGCCACACTGGCTGAGCGTTCTAGGTCTTTTTATATGTGGTATTAAGTACTTACTAGAACTATCTTCCTCCAGTAAGACTTAAAATTAATAGTAGTTACACTGTTTCTGTGTTTAGGACTCACCTCATCCCCAGTTAAAGCAGAGGCAGTCGCCTTAGAAAATAACACCTGGGAAGATGTAGAAGTATTTGGTCCAGATGGTAACATTTGGCAGTTGCCAAAAGAGTCACATGGCCAGAGCTTTAAGCTAAGTCAATTCCATCACACCTTTGCTTGAAGATAGGCTGAAAACAAAACTGTGGTCCATTCCCAGTGCCATTCTAGCTTCTTTGATGTAGATTCACACCCATTAGGGACAGAGTTCTGGCACCAGAGATCAAAACAACTGGTCTTTATTATCCTTTGCTTGTGCCCCCTGACACTACTTGCTCAAAGAAAGGGAGGCGAATGGTTGCCAAGTTGGGTTTAGCTCTCCGGAGAAGCTTGCGGTTTCATGAATCTGAAAGCAGTGCAGCCATTCCCAAGACTACTTCATCCAATAGTACTCACAGGATCCCTTGCTCCCAAAGCAAAGCTCAGAAACCAGCAGCCTTTCAGGAGAGCCAGTGCAACCAGCAGCCAAGACTCATCCTTGATAAATAAGATTTTAATAAGTGCTGGAAAATCAGGAAATTGCAGGCCCTTGGCTGTTGTGATTTTTTATCATACCGAGTTCCCTGGAGAGAGCGGAAGAAGAGCCAGTAATGTGTCATCCTTTCCATCAGAATCCTGAAAAAAAGTCAGTGTTGAAGAGACATTTTCCTGTCAGGTACTACTGTGTATCAAATGCATCCACCTCTTGGAGCAAAGGACTAAATTAATTTGAAAACAAAGAGAAGAGTCTGTAGCAACACTGGCAGAGGATAAGGTTTATAAGCTGGCCCAAGGGTCCTCCAAATCTACCATAAGGGAAACATCTGACACAGAAAAATGTGTGCTGGCAACTTATTTGATTGTAATTTCAATGAAAAATTGAAACCATACTTCCATGGGATTAAGCTTCCCTCATTCACCAGAAGGAGGTTCCTGTTAACAAATGTGGACCATGTTAGCATCCCCCACACTTCTCCTTTCAGGCTGCTTGCCCGCAAGTATGCACTGTGAGCTCGAGATGGAACAGACCTCCTCAATGTGGTCACAGGTGGCAGAGTTGGTTCTTAATATGCTTAGGACTAAAGTGGTCGCAATAGAGGCAAAGAGTAGACATATGTCTTACAGATGCAATATTAATTAGGGAGTAAATAAGTCCAAAGGGTCTGTCTTCCAGAGGTAATAAGACTCTCCTGATAGCACGCAAAAAGGCCCATGGTTTACCTATCATCGTGTAATAATGCTGAATGGAGGGAAGGCACTTTAACTTAGCCTCCCCATGGGTATGTTCCTTTATTGTTGTCAGACACAAGAGAGTGGTATGAGGAAAATGGTCATGCTCACGGTTTGCAAAAGAACAAATGTTTGGTAAGGAAAAGCAATGCACTCAAACCCAAGGGGTCCTTCACAGTATGCGTTTGCAAAGAATACCAGGACTGTTTACAGCATGTAAATATCCCAGGGAGTCCATCAAAGCAGCGATAATTAACGTGTTTAAAGATTAATGAGCTCAAGACCAGTATATAGTGAGTACAGCTGACAGTTCAACAAATGTGAGGGCTGGAAGAAGGAATTATTTTGGCTATATTTTTGTTTTATTTATTTTTACCAGCGCTGCTGCCCTGCCCTGCATTACGGCCCCTATTGGCCTTTCACAGCTCGCTGACCATCCACAGAAACATATGGATGCTGACCTCCGGTGACTAGGTGTTTCATAGAAAAACCAATCTTTGGGACAGAGAAAGGATTCTCTACTCCTATGAAGTTACTTCCTTATATAAACTATTGAATTATCTGGGAATGTTTTTAAGAGAAACGGACATCTGGTGGGAGGAGGGAGAAAGCATCTGAAGGTTAATCCCTTATGAAAGAGCCTTGGCCCAAGAATCTTCTACAGAATGTGATGAAATACACTTTCCCTAGGTAGCTCTATTGTGTAGAAAAATGTCTAATGTTGCCCTGCCATGTCTACATTTTATGTAAGTTCCAAGGGCAGGAGCCATGTCTTTTTTTTTTTAAATATATATTTTATTGATTTTTTACAGAGAGGAAGGGTGAGGGATAGAGAGTTAAGAAACATCGATGAGAAAGAAACATCGATCAGCTGCCTCCTGCATACCCCTCCACTGGGGATGTGCCCACAACCAAGATACATGCCCTTGACTGGAATAGAACCTGAGACCCTTCAGTCTGCAGGCTGATGCTCTATTCACTGAGCCAAACCGATCAGGGCAGGAGCCATGTCTGTTACCTGGCAAATGACTGATGTTCAGTCATTTAGTAGGGAAAGCAAAATACCCTTTACAAAAACATTGCTTTTATATAACTCAAGAGAAAGCAGATAAAAATCAGAAGCCAAGCCCCAGCGGGTTTGGCTCAGTGGATAGAATGTCAGCCTGCAGACCCAGGTTTGATTCCGGTCAAAGGCATGTACCTCCATTACAGGCTGTATCCCCGGCTCTACTCAGGGCTTGTGCAACCAATCAATGTGTCTCCCCCACATCGACATTTCTCTCTCTGTCTCTCTCTCTCCCTTCTACGCTTGCTCTAAAAAAAATAAAAATAATCAATGGGAAAATATCCTTGAGTGAGCATTAATAGAAATAATAATAAGTAATGCCACTCTGTAACTCTCAACAGTTTAAAAACCAATAAATAAAAATCGTAAGCCAAGAAAAAACAGTTAGATGTTTAGATACTACACTAAGACTCACTCTAGCTCCACCAAGTCTGTTCGAGCCTAACTTGTCTTATTTATTTCTTCCATCACTTTAATGGAGAGCCTAAAGACTTGGAGGTGTCACTTTATTTCTAAAAAGGCTAGATTACTATGAGTGTGGGCACTTGGAGGAATCACTCCAATAATTCCAACTACTTTCTGCCTGCATAAGACCTCATCTGGACAGAGTGGAAATGAGAAATTATCACGTATCTCTGAATGTGCAGAGGTAAAAGTCATACAGGGCCTCAATGATCCTGTCCATTTCTGGCTATCTCACCTGATTTTGTTTAGAAATTATTCTTCAAAGGAGGAAGAGCTATTCCTCCATGTCTTTCTTGGTCTCAGAAGGCAGGGCACAAGCCTTGGAGGAGGCAGCAGTTATTATAAATGGCCTACGGGAGAATCTCTTTCCTCCCTTCATACCCATTACAGCCTAACTAGATCATGATGTTTCTTGAGGGCAAACAAATGAATGAACTCTGTTGCTTTGGATAATTGAAACTGAGAGGAGAGTAGTTGTTTACAAAAGTGTGTTTTTTCCTCCCTATGTACTGAAAGGCAAACTGAAGAAATGGAAATAAGCAGAAATAAATAGGCGAGGTGGTCTCAAAATGTGGACCCTAGATCCGCACCATCAGCATCACCAGAAAACCAGCTCCAAATTCAAGTTCTTAGGCCTCTTTCAGACCTACTGAGTCAAAAAGTCCATAGGTGTATCCAAGACACCTGTGTTTTATGAAGTCCTCTAGATGATTCTGACACTGGCTAATATTTGAGAGCCGCTGCTGTGGACTAATGAGAAGGGCAGAGGAGAGATAACTGGGCACAAAAGTGCCTGCCTGGTGACAAGTGTTAGGAAATAGTGGTAGCAAAAAGATGAAACAGTATAGAGGATAGTGGCAGACAGTAGACTGACTAATAACATAATCTTTTGAAACAGCAATTCTTTTTTTTAATACATATTTTATTGATTTTTTTTTTTTTTTTTTTTACAGAGGGGAAGAGAGAGAAAGTTAGAAACATCAATGAGAGAGAAACATCAATCAGCTGCCTCTTGCACATCCCCTAATGGGGATGTGCCCACAACCAAGGTACATACCCTTGACCAGAATTGAACCTGGGATTCCTCAGTCCACAGGCTGATACTCTATCCACTGAGCAAAACTGTTAGGGCAAAATAGCAATTCTTAAATATGTATTCAACTTAATCGTATTTCATTCAGTATTTTTCAATTTTTTCAGTAATCCTTCTTCACTAATTTAGAATAGTTCACAAATTATGACAGAGTTTAGTTGAGTTGTTCGGTAATGGGACGATTGACATGAATAAGATACATAATCTTTTTTTAGATCTGAAATCAAATTTTCTCTTCTAGGATGATTTACAAGCAAATATTTAAATGGCAAAGAAATATATTACTTTTAAATTTATCTTCTGATCTCAGTCTATGAATTCATAAATACAATTTTTATAAAAGTATATATTTATCAGCCCTTTATAATTTGGCAAATACATATTTTCCTTCCAATATGAACCCAAAAAAACATTAGCTGGTTGCTGAGGAATCAAGCATTTAAGAGATAATATACTAGAATTATCTAAATATTTTTAAACAGTTTTAATGTGATTTAAAGTGATTGAATTAGATTATTTAAATCTTGTTTCTTCCAAGTGTGTGTCTTAAGACAAGTCCTTTAATCTTTCTCTGAGGCACATTTCTTATTTTTAATATGCATGTAATCAGACCTTTCAAAAAGTTTTCAGCTTAGATGGGATAATGCATGTTAAAGTCTTGGTAAAGTTTAGTTTGTGTACTATTTAAACAAAACGTAAGACTTTAGGAAATTTAGAATATTTGTATGCTTTTAAAATGTACTTTTTAAGAATCATTTAACATAAGAATCTTTAAAATGTAAAGAAAAATCCTTGGCCTTCTATGTGCACTAAACAATGTAAAATCAAAAATAGAGATGCTCAAAGAGCTGTGTTACAGTATCTTTGTTCTTCCAACAAGTCAAAAGGCCAGGACGAGGTTGCCTTGGAGAAGAGATGACATTTTGAAAGCAGTAAACAGAACAGCAGCCTCAATGCTCAGATGACCTGGGACCAGGGGCAGATCATCACATTCCCATTTGCCAAGGAAGTGAAGGTTTCAAGGTACAAACACAGCTGAGAAAAAGAGTTGATGTGGTGAACTTTTTCATGATTCGTGGTCAGAATGAGATGAAATAAAAGGAGACCTGAGAGATTTATTGAAGTCCTATTAAAATTTTATAACTCATTAGCTCCCAGAGAATCTAGTTATCTGAAAAATGTGACATGTGATTTGGTTCATTCAACCTTTCAATGATATTTCAACTTCTAGGAGTAACACTGGCCCTACCCGATTTTGCTGGTGGCAATATTTCATGAAAAGTTCTATTTAACTGATGTTCTATTTAACATAACATTTCTGTGAAATTTTACAAGGAAGAACTTTTCACCTGGGAAGAAAATCCAAGATAAAGAGATTTGGAAGTAGGACTTGCTTCACTCTGCAAGGGCAGCGGGACAAGAGAGAAACTTCCCATGTCCCGAGAGTGTATACTTTATTAAGTACTTACATGTGGTTCACACCTGTTCATCTTCTGAGCATCATCTATATCTTTAGCATTTCATTCGTTTAGTGAATTTTTCATTCGTTTTAATTATATAATAGAACAATATCTGTCCAAAAAATGTGAACCCTGTCACTCACTAAGGTGAATCGTTTCGTGGCTGTTTCATATGATGGGAACCTTCTGAGAAGAATATTAATAATTTGACCCCATTCATTTCATTCAATAAGTACTTATTGCACTCATGTAAGGCAAGACGCTGGATACTTTTTCTCAGGTCTCCCTCTAATTCTCTCTGTCTATTAAACATTCTATGCAGTGACATTCCTTTGACTATTAATTGGAAATTCTCAAAAAGACCATAATTTCTACTTAAAATATTACTATTAATTTACATTCCTTAAATTGAAGTAACACAGGGTGAAGAGTAAGAAGCCTATTACTTCACAATCTTAGACAAGTCCCTTAGCCTCTGTGGTCCTGGGTGCTCTCTTGAATAAAGTAAGCAATTGGACTAGAAACTCACTCTAGGACTTCAGGGAGTCGTGAATGGTCATGGTTTAGTCTGAAATCTCTGTCTCAAGTGGCAATTATGCTCCTCACAATTCCCACACTTAGGGCGAATGCCATAACCACAGACTGAGACATATTTTTATCATAAACTATGACAAACAACTGCTTCCTCTATGTTCAATGTCAACTCAATTTCTCACCTGAAGGTTAACTATTCTGTGGCTAACCGTCAGCTGCATACAGTCTGGTTGACTGTATGACTGGCTCTGGCTGTCAGCTGAGAAGTCAGTTAAAAAAATATCTGGATCCTGCATGTTGATTTTGGGGCTTTCTAATCTGGAGGGAGGTATCAGATATTATGTGGATCAGGCACTAAAGCCCTTCCCAGCCTCGTCAGGTTTCCACTGTAATCGTGATGCTATAAACTGGATAGTGGCCGCCTCAGTGTTGAGGGCTCCCATCTAGAGGTCTAGAATGGTCTGAGTGGTCCTGGGGGAGCTCGTGTTTGAGGCCCTCCCAAATGTTGTGCTCAGAACTACCCCTGCCCCCGCCCAGGCTGCGCACAGCTGCTTTCAGTGGGCCTAACCTGCGCTGAACCTTTCCTGATCTATACCTAAGTCAGCTGCTCTTGGATTTGCGGGGCCAGAGGGAAATAGAGAAAGAGACAGAAAAGTGAGAAAGAGGGAGCAGGGGTCTCCATGGCCTGTGTCCTCCAGGGGTTATTATCTGGGTACGTGTGAGAGCTCTGTCAGTGCGTTGTACAGGTTCACTGTGTTTCTCAGATGAGAGAATGCTCCTCAGTGTGTTTAGCAGGGAAGCCCATGGTGTTCCTTATTAATCATCAGTCCCCTCCTGCCTTTCACAACTCCCTCCAGGCCCCTTCCTCAGCCCTCAGTCTCCCGCAGCGACACAGAAGTCCCCACCGCTTATCTCCCTCCTGATTCTGCGTCTCTGTGTGTCTCTCTCTCTGTGTCGGTAAGTGCTTCTCCGTCCGTGTGCCTCTCTCTGTGACTCCAGATGTGTCCAAGTGTGTCTCCTCCTGTCTGTCTTTGTCTCTCTGTCTCTTTCTTCCTTTCAACCACCCTTGGTCTGTTTCTCTTTCTTTGATTTTATTTCTCCCTGCCTCATCCCCAAACCATTCCTGATCAAGTAGAAAACAAATTTAATGTTTCTAAAAACACATCAACCACTGATATTTCCAATTTTGCTCTTAAAATTTACAGTGTCACTACAAATCTACAGTGATGATAATGCAAGATTTGAATGCAAACAATGCAATGTACAGCTAATATAGAATTGTACGCTTGAAACCTATATAATTATATAAACCAATGTCACACCCATAAATTTAATTAAATTTTTAAAAATTCTTTATTGTTTAAAGTATTACATATAGTATTACACATGTCTCCTTTTTTCCCCTTTGACCTCTCCCCAGCCATCCCCGCCCCCTAGCACATGCCCTCACCCCCCCAGTGTCTGTTTCCATTGGTTATGCTTAAATGCATTCATACAAGTCCTTTGGTTGATGTCTTACCCTTCTTCCCTTCCATCCTCCCCTGCCTTCCCTCTGAATTTGGACAGTCTGTTCGATGCTTTTATGTGTCTGGCTCTATTTTTGTTCATCAGTTTATGTTGTTCATTAAATTCCACAAATGAGTGAGATCATGTGATATTTATCTTTCTCCAACTGGCTTATTTCACTTAACATAATGCTCCCCATTCCCATCCATGCTGTTGCAAATGATAAGAGTTCTTTTTTTTTACAGCAGCATAGTATTCCATTGTGTAGATATACCATAATTTTTTAATCTACTCATCTGCTGATGGGCACTTAGGCTGTTTCCAAATCTTAGCTACTGTAAATTGTGCTGCTATAAACATAGGGATGCATATGTCCTTTCTGATTGGTGTTTCTTATTTCTTTGCATATATTCATAAGGTCAAATGCGAGTTCCATTTTTAATTTTTTGAGGAAACTCCATACTGTTTTCCACAGTGGCTACATCAGTCTTCATTCCCACCAGCGATGCATGGGGGCTTCTTTTCTCCGCATCCTCTCCAGCACTTGTCATTTGTTGATTTGTTGATGATAGCCATTCTGACAGAGGTGAGATGGTATCTCACTGTGGCTTTGATTTGCATGTCTTGGATGACTAGTGACTTTGAGAACGTTTTCATATGTCTCATGACCTTCTGTATGTCCACTTTCAAAAGTGTCTGAGTCCTTTGCCCAGGTTTTGATTGGCTTGTTTATCTTCCTTTTAATAAAATGTACATTGAAAGGGAAAATAGAATCTCTTTCTTCTAGGTGTCTCTTGTAAAGGATGGGGTCAGGAAAGATCTGGAAATTCCCTTTTCTAGCTTGGGAATGTGTTGCTGGGAAGGAGGACTCAGATGACAGCCGCCAGGCATCCAAAATTGAACCTCTGCCACCTAGAGGTGGCATAACCCTGGGAGTGATGGTGTGCGGCACAACTCTAGGCCACTCACCCCCCACGGGCTGGTGCTCATCTGTGCTCCTGGGGTCTTTCCTTCCAGCGGATGTTTTTATTAAGGTAACAAAATAGATTTGAGGAAACAGCATAAACTTTGGAATTAAAAGGCTGGGGTTCATAATCCTTGCTCTGCCTCTTACTGGGTGGCACTGAAGTTACAACTTAATGTATCCTCTTTCCTTTTCTTTGCATATAAAGTGAAGAGAACACTGCCTGGCTATGGTCGCTCAGTGGGTGAGTGTGGACTTATGAACCAGGAGGTCACAGTTTGATTCTTGGTTAGGGCGTATGCCCAGTTATGGGCTCTACCCCCAATAGGGGATGTGCAGGAGGCAGCCAATCAATGATTCTCTCTCATCATTGAGGTTTGTATCTTTCCCTCTCTTTTACTCTCTGAAATCAATAAAAATATATTTAAAATAATAAAGTGAAGAGATCACTATGTGTCTTATCAGATTTTCTTAAGGTTCTAGAAATATCAAACAAAACCCAATAACCCTCATATTACTCATTTGATAATGAGGGTTATTGGGTTTTGTTTGATATTTTGTTTATTAATTCTGAGGTATGGTGGTTCTCAACTGAGGCAAGGTTGTCTCTCAAGGGGCATTTAGCAATGTCTGGAGATAATTGTGGTTGTCACACTGGAGGGCATTACTGGAATCAACTGTACAGAAGCCAAGGATGCTGCTAACCATCCTACAATGCACAGGGCACTTACCACATCAAAGAATTATACGGTTTAAAATAATGCCAGTGGTGCAGAGGTTGAGAAGGCCTGGTTTAAACTTTTTAGAGTAGTCTTATTTGTATTACTAGAGGCCTGGTGCACAAAATTCATGCACTGGGGTGGGTTTCCCTTGCCTAACCTGCACCCTCTCCGATCTGAGACCCCTTGGGGGATGTCTGACTGCTGGTTTAGGCCCAGTCCCAGAGGAATCAAGCCTAAACTGGCAGTTGAACATCCTTCTCACAATCTGGGACTGCTGGCTCCTAACTGCTCACCTGCCTGCCTGCTTGATTGCCCTAAACCACTTCTGCCTGCCAGCCTGATCACCACTTAACCACTCCCCTGCCAGCCTGATTAACACCTAACTGTTCTCCTGCCAGCCTGATCACCCCCAACTTCCCTCTCCTGCCAGCCTGGTCACCTCCAACTGTCCTCCCATGCTGACCTGGTTGCCCCCAAGTGCCCTCCCCTGCAAGCCTGGTTCCCCCCAACTGCCCGCCCTGCTGGCCTGATCTCACCCCCAATGGCCCTCCCCTGCCAGCTTGATTGCTCCTAACTGCCTCTGCCTGCCTGATCATCCCTAACTGCCCTCCCCTAATGGCCTGATCTCGCCCCCAACTGCCCTCTTCTGTGGGCCAATTTGGTTATGATTGGTTGGTTTCTATGCCAGTCACCATCAAAAGCTCCACCTCCTAGGCAGCCATTGACTCCTCATAGTTCACCCAGATTTGGTTCTGACTGGTCAGTTTCTATGCCAGTCAGTGTCAAAAGCTCTGCCTCCTAGGCAGCCACTGGCTCCTCACACTTCACCCAGATTTGGTTCTGATTGGTCAGTTTCTATGCCAGTCAGTGTCTCTGAGCCTATCAACAGGACCTAATCAGAAAGGTGGGGCTGATCAGCAGCCAAGGTGGAGGCCTGGGGAGAAATAGAGGCACAGTTGCTTGAGTGAAAGAGAAAGGCAAGTGCTGATCAACAGCTGCCTCAGAGGCTATGTATCAGACCCTGCCTCTCTCTGCAGGCCTCTCTCTGGGCTTGATTCACTGCCCCCTCAGCAGTCAGTGCTGGGTCACCACAGAAACCCAGCACAGACTACAGGACTGACTTCCAGTTGGTTGAGCCTCTGGTTGTGAGGGACCCAAGGTTTTTATACATTAGGATTTTTATTTTCATTTTCTTTTCAGTATTTTATTACTTAACTTGTTTTTTATACCAATGTACTTTATGATTTTATGTCCTTGGCACTCAGACCCTAAGGCTAGGGAAATTGGCCACCTTCCATGCTTTGGCCATGCAACTCCTAATATCTGTCCCTTTGATAAACCACTGGACAATAAATATAATCTAATCTAATAAAAGAATAATATGCAAAATAACCATCACTCTGAGATACCTATACCACACCCACCAGCCAAGCCATGCCCACCAGCCAATCAGAGCGGCTGTATGCAAATTAACTCAGTCAAGATGGCAGCCAGCAGCCACTGAGCTAGAGCAAACAGGAGGCTTCCATTGTACCAGTGATAGAGTTGAAACTGCCTGCCTAGGCTGGCCAGGCCTCTGCTTAAGGCAACAATGTTTCAATTATAGAAGCCACAGAGCTAAAGCAAATACAAGGCTTCATTGCTTGACTATGTCTCTGCTCAAGGCAACAAAGTTCAATTATAGAAGATAAATATACCCCAGAAACCTGATTCCAGCCAACCTCACTGGGATGTTGGGTCAATGGGAGCTGTGGGCAGCCTGAAAACAGCTCTCAGCCCCGCACCCAGGCTGGCCACACTCCCATGGGGTGAGGGTTCCCACTGGTGGGCTTGGCCAGCCTGCAAACAGCCATCAGTCCCTCACCCAGGCTGGCCAGGTACACTAGCAGGTGGACATCCCCTGAGGGGTTCCAGACTGTGAGAGGGCACAGGCCAGGCTGAGGGACACCCCCAAAGTGCACAAATTTTATGCACCAGGCCATAGTAGTCTATATTAAGGTACACAAAGATCCACAAACCCAATTCCTCCTCATGATATAGTAATTACAGGTTCAGTGACAACATAGCTCAGATTATTCATTTGGTCTTTTGAAAACTGACTAATTAATTTTGGTGAGGCACTGTGATAAGCACTGAGGAGACAGAATCAAAATATATCCAGATATGATCTCTGACATCAAGAATTGCAGTCAAATAGAGAAAAAAAAAAAGGAAGTAAGCAAAAAAAATCTACTCTAATAAAAGAGTAATATTGAAATTAACCATCTCTCTGAAATGCCTAAGTCACACCCACCAGCTAAGCCATGCCCACCAGCCAATCAGAGCAGCTGTATGCAAATTAACTCAGCCCAGATGGAGGCCAGCAGCCATGGAGGCGGGTACGGTGCAGGCAGTGGGGCAGGCGGGGTGGGTGGCGGGCAGCGGGGTGGGTGGGACGGGTGGGGTGGGTGACAGGTCAAGGAGGGGTGGGGCAGGCTTGGCCAGCCTGCAAACTGCCATCAGCCCCTCACCCAGGCTGGCCAGACATGCCAGCAGGTGGACATCCCCCGAGGGGTCCCAGACTGTGAGAGGCACAGTCCGGGCTGAGGAACCCACCCGAGTGCACAAATTATTGTGCACTGGGCTCCTAGTAGTCAAATAACTACATAAATACAAATTACAAAAAACACGATAAACGAAAAGAAATAGATTATAAGAATGAAAATAACTAAAGGGACCTTATTTAACGTCCTTTATAAAAGATGGGAAGGATCAAGGAATGCTCCTCTGAATGAGGGCTAGCTGTGACCTGATGGAAGAGCAGGAGTTGGCCAGAAAAGGAACTTGTGCAGAAGAGAACAAAAGCATGTGGCAGGTTTCTAAGGTCAAAAAATGCTTGATCCTTTTAGAAAGGTGAGATTTTGGGATGTGTGCATCCCTTTGTCTTGAGTCATCTAAATCTTTTGTGACAACTACTAACTACATCTGTCTACATTTCACATTCTTTACAGACAGTTTCACAAATTGATAAGGTTTTTGTTCATTGCTGTTTTGCTCTTTTTTAAACATATAATCAAGGCAAGAATATTAATGAATGTGATATCATCATGAATGATAAACCCCAAATAAAGGAAGTTAGAGGCAATAAAGTTGTATAGCTAACAGAGATGCCCAGCTCCCTAATGTTACAAAAATATTAAGTGACTTGCATGAATATCACTCCTCAAGTTATCTGCAAAGCGGGGACTAGAACCAAAGTCTCCCGACTTCTGGTCATTTTCTTATCCCTATTTGGGATGCAGCCCCCAAATAATGCAGCAGCATCATGAAATGCCACAATGTTTTTTCTACAAAATATCCAAAACCAGAGATAGGTATTGTTACATATTGACCACTGGTCTAAACCACTGTGAATTATTTTTGCTTATTTTTATTCAGAGAGTAATAAATAAAGTAACCATCAAAATATGGGCAAATTAATGAAAACTGAATTTTACTTTTTAATAGAAAAAATAATATAGAGAAGAAAATATATTTGCTAAAATTTCTTATGTGTGCTATATATGTTCATTTGGACTCATCCACTTTTCACCCTCTTAAACTTGCTGGATGGGAGTGCAGGGGTGGGGGGAGCCAGCAGCAGAGGTCTGATCTCTACACACGGTTTCAGCAGGTTGCCTTTTCGGTTTGACCATTTGGGTAGCACTGACAGGTGGGATGGAGGGAAGAGATGAGGACATTTATTAGCTCAGCTGCCTCCATGCAGGGTATCTATGGGATGGCTATATCCCTTGCTTAATCAAAGTCTCCTCCTCCCTCCCTCCTCATTATAAGGTTTTTTAAATGACCTCAACTTGAATGTCCATCTGTTACCTACATATCCTCAATCTGCCATCCTCCATAGTAACTAGGAAAGAGATACTGTCATTATTAAATAACTTCTGCATTAGCTGCTCATACATACACAGAAGTTACAAAGTACAAAATACTCTTTTATTTCAGATTTGAGTTGTATCTTTCAACCCCTAGCAATCCCACAATGAGATGAGTCTTTGGCCTCATCATTGACCTTTTTACTCTCTTCATTACCTACTCTTTCTTCATTGTGCCTGGACTTCTGACTAATGCTTTTGAAGCTTCCCTAGAGATGATTTTTCTTGGGACCAATTGAAAACAAACTTCTTTCCTTTGGATCCTGTTGTATAGGTTGAATTGTGTCCCCTCAAAAGATGTTGAAGTCCAGCCAGCATGGCTTAAAGGTCTATCATTGACCTATGAACCAGGAGGTAGTGGTTCCATTCCTTGTCAGGACACATGCCTGGGTTGCAGGCTTGATCCCCAGAGTGGGGCATGCAGGAGGCAGCTGATTGATGATTCTCTCTCATGATTGATGTTTCTGTCTCTCTCCCTTCTCTGAAATCAACAAAAGTATATTTTAAAAAAGATGTTTAAGTTCTAACCTCCGTTACTTGTAAATGTGATCTTATTTGGAAAGAGTCTTTACAAATATAATCAAGTTAAGATGGGATCATATTCCATTAGAGCGGACCCTAATCCAACATAGGTAATTCCTTAGAAGAGGAGGAGGAGGAGGGAGAAAAGGAGAGGAAAAGGAGGAGGAGAGAGAAAATACATGAAAAAATGGAAGCAGAGAATGGAGTGATGCATCTGTAAACCAAGGGGTGCCAAGGATTGCCAGCAGCACCAGAAGCTAGAACTTGCACGAAACAGCTTCTTCCTTAGAGTCTTCAGCGAGAGCATCATCCACAGGCTACCTTACCTCCTCATTCCCTACCAGGAGTGGCCATTTCAGGAGTCTCCAGTTCCCTTTACATGAACTTTTACATGAACTTAAGCCACTTGGATCCTGTGTGTGGGAAGCTACACAACAATGACCACAAGGGCCTTTTGTAAGTTCCCAATTCCAGCAGAAGATGTGTAAATTTGGAGATGATGGGGGGAAATTTCAAGGCAATACATATACTCATTTTGTGAGACATACCTCTGGCATAGTGATTGATACTCATCCAGGGGTGACTTGGCCCCTCAGTCCCCAGGCAGTACATGGAGACATGTCAGTTATCACAATTGTGGAAGGCTGTTACTGGAATCTAAGGGTAGAAACCAGGGATGAACATCTTCGTCGCACAGACAGGCCCCCACAGCAAAGGGTTATCTGGCCTGAAACATCCCCAGTGCCCAGGATGAGAAGCTCTGCTCCAGCATATGCCCTAAATATGTGCACTTCCATCTTGTCTATTGAAAGGGAAATGTGTTTTGACTGAGTAGCGATGAGAAATGATTCACTAAGCGCCGTGAAAATATTTGTTCCATTGTGTTCTGCTTCAGAGTGACAAAGTTCTTCAAGAATTACTCTGAGTATTTCAGAAAAACTAGGTTTATGTGTCCCTTTCAACTGGCAGTGCATGTCCCTTTCATGAAGAATTCCATGTTTATGTCAAAACACATTTAAACTCTTTAATCTGGAACTAAACTTGTAAACTTTGGGCACAATGTAGTTTATTTTCCGGTGCCCTGCTGTCTTTATGATATCTGCTTGTCTCCTAAGCTTACAGCTCAGACATGTGTTCCAGTTCTGTATACTGTCTGCTCTTTTCCCTGCCTCTACTCTCTGGACCCCTCCTCATTACCGGTTTTTCTAAATTTTAAGAACTTGTGGACTTAAAAAAAAATAATCTGCCAATGTCCAGCTGGCATGGCTCAGCGGTTGAGCATCAACCTATGAACCAGGAGGTCATGGTTCGATTCCTGGTCAGGGCACATGTCCTGGTTGCAGGCTCGATCCCCAGTGGGGGACGGGCAGGAGGCAGTAGATCAGTGATTCTCTCTCACCATTGATGTTTCTATCTCTGAATCATTTCCCTTGCCTCTCTGAAATCAATAAAAACATATTAAAAAATTAATCTGCCCAAATTCTGAAACATTATAAGGAAAACATACCTAAGATAAAATATATGGGTGTTTTTTTTTTCTCCAGCCTGTACATAGGCTGAAAATAAGTATATCTTTACTAAACTTGAATAATTTGGAATGCCTCTCTTTCTAATTAGTATTTTAGACACATTGAAATGCTGTCATTTTCACCTTTCAAGAAGCATTTGTTACACAAAATGTTATTTTGTTAGGGATTTCTTGATATATTTGAATTTCCACTTTTTAAATTAAATCTTCAGTGTTGAAAGTATGACATGTCTCCCTTTTCCCCCATTGACCTCTTCCAGCCTGCCCCCACCCCCCCCCACCCTTTGTTCTTTTGTAACCATTTTGGTTTGATCTTCTTAAAAGAGCAAAGCTAATAGTTGGCATTGTAGGTTATGGTATGTGTACTACCTTAGATGGAAGAAGACCCTGGTTTATAAATGCAATTGCTGAGCTCTGAGAAAGTAAAAAACAAAAGGGAGTGGGTACTTGTGTTCTTTTTTGTCATTCGTTTATTGTATAGCTTTGGGAAATCTGATTCTTTCAATGGAATGATTTATCTTATGTTCAAAATAGAGATGACACAAGTGTCAAAACCCACCATTTACAATAATCACACTGTGAATGTCCCTTCTGTGTAGGTTGGAAAGGCTCATCTTTATCTCAGATCTAAATGCTGAAGAATGGAAGAGTTATTTTGGGATAAAACACCTTTCCCCACACTGGGTCAAACCACATTTGTAATTGCCATTGTAATTAGACTAGTTATTAGTAACAGGAAGAAGACAAAGAGAAGGCCAGATGTTCTAAGCATGGTCATCTGAGCAGCTTCACCAAGAAGCTGCAACTTTATACTCCCCAGGGAACCACCAGTCATACCCTTAAGATCACTGGGGGAGGGAGAGGATGGACACACAGTGCAGTTGGGGTGACATAGAAAAGATGCTTGCCTGTCAGTCACACCTGGGAACAGAAATCCTTGGCTAAAGGAGATGAAGCCACTGTAAGTGCAGACAAAGCACTTCTCTCCTGGCTCTCTCTTCTTTTTCTCTTGTTTCTCTGGCTTTACTCCTGCTTCCTTGCACTCTCCCGTGCTCCCTCCATAGGCCTGTGGCCATAGACGCTCCATGGCCCAAGGCCATGCAGACCACACACACAAAGGACTACAGCTGGGAACACAAACTAAACTAGGCTGATGCAGGACCAGACTGTGCTTCCACGTGGGACAGAGGCTCTGAGCATTGGCTTCAATCCTAGCTCTGGTGAGCCCAGCTGGACTTCTTCCATGTGGAAATCAGGGGGGCTTTTTGGAGAAAAAAAATGAAGTGATTTCGGTGAAAACTTAACGTGAAAAATTTTTTGAATAAATATGACAGATTTAGAAGACAAAACACAACCTTCCATATTACTGACTGCATTTTAATAATCACTGGAGTGATTGCAATGTTGTAGGAAAGACACTAGAACTTCAAATGTGTAGAAGTCAGCTCAAGGTTGAAAAAATATCTAATATTTAAAGAAATACAGCTGGCACATATTAGAGCAAAAAAATAGCCCAGCAAATTTTTTTAATATATAAATTTAAGTTACATATTGTTGATCCAGAAATATGCAGTAATGACTATATGTCACCAAAGACATTGTCAATGTAAGACAAACTAAGAAAGGGGGGGGGGACTTTCAGTTCAATGTAAAATCATATTTGAAATACAAGTAAAAAAGAAAAATTGCTGCCAATTGAATTATGACATAATGCTTTCTAAGTACATTGAGCATAAGAGGCAAATCAGTTTCAGTTTCAGCTAAAATGTGAAAAAACGGGCATCTTAAAATTGATGAAAGTCAGTAGGTCTATCTTTTGGTTTTTTTAGTTCTTTTACATAAATATGTTCTGAGAAACTTTTTCCTCTCCTCTCCCAACCCTTTTTATGAAGTTGGAAGAATTCTGAGCCCTGGAAAGAAAAAGGAATTTAGTGACGGTCTTCTAGATAGAAGAGAAACAGAAACTCTCTTGGCATCATCTTGAATTAAACCCATTTGCAAATGCTGGCTGGTATCAGGGGGCTTTTGCTCCTGGTAGACTAGCAGACCATTTGGGGACAGACATGATCTTTGCTAGCATACTTACCATCAAGCAGATTGCTTGGTATTGTACTATCTGGACAACTGTTGAACACTTTAATTATTAAGATTTACCATGTAAACTAGTCAAGAGGATGAGAAAGTATGAGAAAACAACTAGGTAGATTTAGTCTAGCCGATATCTGACTAGACCACTCACAGAGGTGTATTATTTCAAACAATGAGGGAAAATAAAGCATACAAAATAGCTAACTAAAAGCTGCCACTGCCACCTAGTAGACTATCAAAACAGCTTACAAATATCTTTAGCTGTTTTACATATTTTTCTCTCACCCGATTGTAGAAGTCACCACTCCTATCAGTGTACTACTGTCAAGGTTATTACATTAGTGCATGTAGGTTCTGCTATAACCCACAGACACAACATCCCAGCAGTTTAATACAATAAAAATCTATTGTTTTTACCCTACCCAGTTTGGCTCAGTGGATAGAGCGTCGGCCTGCAGACTGAAAGGTCTCAGGTTCGATTCCGGTCAAAGGCATATATACCTTGGTTGCGGGCACATCCCCAGTAAGGGGTGTGCAAGAGGCAGCGGATCATCTCATCGATGTTTCTAACTCTCTATCCCTCTCTCTTCCTCTCTGTAAAAAATCAGTAAAATATATTTTTAAAAAATCTATTGTTTTCTCAACAGTTTCTAAATAGTTTCTAAAGTGCGTGTTCCCAGCCAAAGTTCTCCTGAATCTTTCAGAGACTCACAGATCCAGGACATTTCTCCAGACCTCCAGAGCCTTCTCCATTCATCTGGAAGATGGAGAGGTAGAATTCAAATTTCCTTATAGCACTAATTTCTTCTTTTTTAAACATGTATTTTTATTGATTTCAGAGAGGACGAGAGAGGCAGTGAGAGATAGAAACATCAATGAGAGAATCATTGATCAGCTGCCTCTTGCACGCCCCCTACTGGGGATCGAGCCCACAACCCAAACAAGTACCCTGACCAGGAATCAAATTGTCACCTCCTGGTTCATGGGTCGTCACTCAACCACTGAGCAAACAACTGGTCTTTGGAGGCTTAACAGACAAACATATGTATCATGGATTTTCAAGAGTAGCCATTTTTAAACAGCATTTCTAAGCATTTTTTATCCTAGAACCACTTTTTGTGGAGCATGTATGGCACCAAGATTTTGAAGTGATATCTAAAATGTAATCTATGCTGTCTTTAATACATACTTTATAACATATTAAATACTTAATAATATATGTCTTTAATAATGCACAATATTATATGTCTAACTCATTTAGCTATTCTTAGCTCTGTATTCTTTTGATATTTTCCAACATTGCTCTTGTAGTCCGAATTTTCTTCTAAATCATCCAATCTTCTTCACATTTACTAAATTTGAGTCTTTTTGATAAGATGTAGAATCAATCTCTCTTTCTCATTCAGGCACACAAGCACACATGCACAAAAGATGGTTACTCAGGACAAATACTCCGTAGCATATTTATTAGATTTAACTATATATATGAAGTGGGAAGCTAAATGTGTAATGAATCTGAAAAATAGTGGAGAGGTCAGATCCAAGCAATATAATTGTGAAAGTCATTTGTATGTGACTTATATTCGACAACAAGAAGATGGCTAATGAGTTCTGGGTCACAGCAACATGTGACTATTGGGCAGAAGAGTCAACAAAAAACACTGAGCAGTTGTGTACACTGAGGTAGCAGAACTAGTAGAGTGTGGTGTCATTGGTCTCTATAAAGTGTATTTTGTCACATTACAACTTTCTAAGAGTTACTTTTGCTTTATGTGTATAAAGATACCTTTAATTAAAGCTTCCTTCTGCATATGATACTGATATCCTAAAACTAATAAAGTTTATAGAAGTGGATTATAGCAGTTGGATGGAATTTAAAGGTGATCCTTCCATCCTAAACAATAATCCTCATTAATAGTGCATTACTATTATTCTCTCCAAGGATCTGTTTTATGCAGGGATAGAGTAATTTTCAGCTATAAGTTTTGTAACTAAAATATTTTAAGGTAAAATGGATTGTGGATCATAGATATCAATAGCAATGTTTTTGCTTATTAATTTGATGTGGGGGAAAAGAGATACACTTATGACTTGTAAAAGAAGAACCATTTGTTTACAGGAGTCCTAGGCTGTAATTTATAGATATTTTAAAAAATATTTCACTAGGTATTATATACTATTATATTGACAGTACTTTTCTTAGAAAACATTTCCATAAAAAGGATGAAATACTGCCATTTACAACAACACGGACGGACCTTGAGAATGTTATGCTAAGTGAAACAAGTCAGGCAGAAAAAACTAAGTAACATATGATTTCACTCATATGTGGAATATAAAACTGAAACTCAGGAATATAAATAGCAGTGTGGTGGTTGTCAGAGGGAAGGGGGCCTAATATATGGTGACAAAAGATGATTTCACTTTGGGTGATGGGCACACAGTGCAATATATAGATCTTGTAAGATAGAAATCCACTCTGAAACATATCTATAATAATAAAAGGGTAACATGCTAATTAGACCAGATGACCTTCTGGACATCATTCCAGATGTCCTTCTGGACAAAACCACCACAGTGGAAGCCAAGAAAGAGGCAGTTATAAGCAATGAGGCAGGCAGGCAAGTGGTTAGGAGCCAGTGGTCCCAGATTGCAAAAGGGTGCAGGCCAGGCTGAGGTACCCTCCCCCCCACCACCATATATGAATTTCATGCACTGGCCTCTAGTATGATCATATTAACCAATATATTTAACTTAAAAATTACTTAACTTAAAAAATTATATATATACACACACACACACACACATATACTAGGGGCCCCGGTGCACAAAAATTTGTGCACTCAGCCCGGCCTGTGCCCTCTCGCAGTCTGGGACCCCTCTGGGGATGTCCACCTGCTGGTGTGCCTGGCCAGCCTGGGTGAGGGGCCAATGTCTGTTTGCAGGCTGGCCAAGTCCCCAGTGGGGACCCTCACCCTATGGAGGTGTGGCCAGCCTGGGTGAGAGGCTGAGGGCAGTTTTCAGGCTGGCCACAACCCCTTCAGTGTTCAGGTCCCTACTGGGGTGCCTGGCCAGCCTTGGAGAGGGGCTGAGGGCCGTTTTCAGGTCACCCACAGCTCCCATTGACCCTCAGGGTCATCCGCCTGGGAAGCCA
Organism: Murina feae; assembly: GCA_004026665.1. Taxonomy (NCBI): domain Eukaryota; kingdom Metazoa; phylum Chordata; class Mammalia; order Chiroptera; family Vespertilionidae; genus Murina; species Murina feae. The sequence goes on along the minus strand of PVJC01021222.1, from coordinate 5,847 downwards.
TCAGGTGGCGGTGGCACACATGGGGAGGTCACACGTGGAGAGGCTTAAGGCATTGAGCACCTCTTGGTTCCTCCCCCGCTGCCCACAGGCTCCAATCACAGCAAGGTGGGTGGTGGGCAGGTGAGGCAGGGAGCATGGCAAGCAGTGGCACGTGGCTGGGTGGTGCTGCAAGTGCGGCAGGGCAGCAGGCAGGTGGGTGAGGTGGCCAATAAAGCAGGGCAGTCGGTGGGTGGGCAGGGCTGCTAGCAGTGGCAGGCTACCATGCACGATTTCACGCACTGAGCCTCTAGTAAAAATAGTAAAAAAGAAAACATTTGGCACTGTCGGGGACCTCCACATAGCAGTTTCCTATTATTGCTGTTATAGATTACCACAACTTTAGTGACTTAAACAATAAGAATTTAATTCTTTACTCTCTTGGAGGCCAGAAGTCCAACATGAGTCTGAAGATAGCTAAAAACAAGGTGTTGGCAGAGCCATGCTCCCTGAAGGCTTTAGGGTCAAATCCCTTTCTCCACCTTTGCAGTGTCTGGTATGGCATCCTTGGCTTTCCTTGGCTGATGATCCCTTGCTCCATCTTCATAAAAAACCATTAGAGCACATTTCTCTCCGGCTCTGCCTCCCTTCATTTTGTCATTTGACATGAGCTCACTTATATGTGTAATCTAATGAAAAAAATAAGCTCACAAACAAAATAGATCCAGAGACATGGAAGCATGCAACAGACTCAGGAATCTCAGAGGGAAGGGGGCAGGGATGGGGCAAGAAGGGTTATCAACGTATCCATATGCATATATTCATTACCCATGGAAACAGACAATAGTGTGGTGAAGTTCTGGCTGAGGGATGGTAAGGAGTGGGGTGGAGGCGTCATTGTGTTATCGCAGAGACAAGGGGACCTCAGTTCTTGTCTTAAGGAAAAGATTTCCATAAAGAGACAAAGTGTAGAAAAGTAAGCAAGAATGTATTGCCCTGGCTGGTATGGCACACTTGGTTGGGCATTGTCCAGTGCACCAAAAGGATACTGTTTCAGTTTTTAATCAGGGTACACGTGCCCAGATTGTGGGCTTGATCCCCAGTAGGGAGGCTTGCAAGAGGCAGCAAATCAATGTTTCTCTTTTTCCCTCTCCCTTCCTCTCTCTCTAAAAATAAATTTAAAATATTTTTTTTAAAAAGAATTTATTGATGGCAGCAAGCGCACACTCGGGACAGTGAAACAAGGAAGGAGATAGAAGAAACAACAAGAGTGCCTAGGCTGCACTGTTTTGGCTCACCAGAAGTCAGAGAAAAGGGGGCCTTGCAGACACGTTCACAGGGTTAGCCCAGGTCAAGCTGCCGCTGCCCATTGCTCCCCTGGCAAGTCTCCTAGAGTCCCTTAGAGGTTAGGGGTTATGCATTTCTAGGGGAAGGAGAGGGGGCAGGAAATGGCTTGGGTGTTCTTCCTGGAGGGAGAGTGCCCTGGGATCTTCATTTTCAGGATGTTTAAAGTCTGGATGGTAAGGGAAGGTCTTAGGGGTGGATTGAGAGAATATTCATCAGCTTAATTTGTCTGTCCTTAGGTGAGTTAGGAAAATGGCACTTAATTGGATTTCTGTTATCTGTTTCCCTGAATAGTGTGATTTAAGATATTTACCGTCTGGTTGTGAAGAAGTGCAAACCATTACGCTTAAGTGACCCTGTTTTAGGGAAGATAGGATTTACTAGGTAGCTGCAAACTGCTGTTTAACTATCTGTGTTAGTTTCTTTATTCCACTTGTTCTGGAATTTTTCTAGCTTCTTACTATGCTATAACAAATTGGGGGGGGGCATCTGTAATACTTTCAACAATAAAGATACATTTTGTAAAAATTTCAAAATTTTATCTTAAGGACAATAGAGGCCGAGTGCATGAAATTCATGCACTGGGGCGGGGGAGGTCCCTCGCCTGGCCTGCACCCTCTGGCAATCTGGGACTCCTCAGGGGATGTCCAACTGCCGGTTTAGGCCCGATCCCACAGGAACTCCTGCGAGATTGGACCTGAACCTGCAGTTGGACATCCCTCTCAAAATCTGGGACTGCTGACTCCTAATCACTTGCCTGCCTACCTGCCTGATCACCTCTAACTACTCTGCCTGCCTGCCTCATTGCCCCTAACTCTCTGCCTGCCTGCCTGTTCATCCCTAACTGCTCTCTTGCCTGCCTGATCACCCCTAAATGTTCTCTGCTTTGGCCCCCACCCGCCGAGGTTCCATCAGAAGGTCGTCCAGAAGGACGTCTGGACTGACGTGGGGAAGGTCATTCGGCTATCTGGTCTAATTAGCATAGAATGCTTTCATTAGTATAGACTTGTGATTACATTTAGATAATTCCATATAATCTCATTTCAAAATCCTTAATTTAAATGAATCTATAAAGTCTCTTCTGCATTATAAAGTAACATTCACAGGTTCCAGAGATTAGAACCTAGATATCTTTAAGACCACTATGCAATCTATCACATTCTCCTTTTTCCTAGATAGCCAACTGAAAGAATGTTTTTTTTGTATTTCATTTTGTTTCTACCTTTGTAAAAGAATGTTTCTCTGCTTAACATATCTATATTTCTGGAACAGCTATGTCAATCTGTTCCATACTCTGAGCCTTACACCTGGCTTTGGTTAGTGCACAAATGTGTGCATGGCAGCAAGCCAGATAGAGCAAACGCCTTGACAGCTACCCAAGACTCCCTGGTGTTCTGCCTACCATAGAAACTCACCATTAACACAGATATCACATAATCTACTTTCTGTTTTCCATAATTTTGCTTTTTACTCTGAAGAATGGTTTCTTCACATTGCTCTAAAGTTACTTTTCAATGATAAGTCCAAGCTTTTTAAAAAATATATTTTTATTGATTTCAGAAAGGAAGGGAGAGGGAGAGAGATAAAAATATCAAAGAGAATCATTGATCGGCTGCCTCCTGCACGCCCCCTACTGGGAGGTTGAGCCTGCAACCCTGGGCATGTGCCTTGACCAGAACTGAACCTGAGACTTTTCAGTTCCCAAGCCAATCAGTGATCCTCTCTTCCTCGACACTCCTCTCTGAAATCAATAAAAATATATTTTTTAAATAATTAGGGAATTTATATTGTTAGAGCACAGCAATTAAGATTTCTGTAAAGGATTCTGAAATATGATGCTTACAGCACAATTTAAAATATGATTTTTAAATAAAAATATAATAGTACCAGCCAAAGCACCATGATCACATGATGAAAAATAGAATTATGTTACTCAAACCCTTTTTTCCATTCATTCATTTGAGTTCCTACTATACACAAGTTTGTTTTTTTAAATTTCTTTATTGGTTAAGGTATTACATATGTGTCCTTCCCTCCCTCCCCCCCCCCCATTGCCTCCCAGCCCTCCCACACACACCCCTGTTGTCTGTGTCCATTGGTTAGGCTTAGATGCATGCATACAAGTCCTTTGGTTGATCTCTCTCCCTGACCCCCACCCTCCTCTACCTTTCCTCTGAGGTTTGACAGTCTGGTTGATGCTTCTCTGTCTCTGGGTCTGTTTTTGTTCATCAGTTTATGTTGTTCATTATATTCTATAAGTGAGTCATGTGATATTTATCTTTCTCTGACTGGCTTATTTCACTTAGCATATATACAAGTTTTAAGGTAATTATAAATGAAGTATTTTTGTCTACTAAACTGACAGAACATGAGATATGCTTACTAATGAAGCACTGAAAAATAAAAAGGTAGAAAATACATGAGTATAAAAAGATACATGGAAAAAACTTAAAAATGTATATTTATTCAATTATAATTCCAGAACAGAAGAGAATGGGACAGAATTAATATTTGAAAGATAAATGTCAGGAATTATCAAAAACTGATTAATTATAAAATGTATGTAAAACATAAGCAAGATAAACATACACAATGGTTTTATTTTGTTTAAAAACATAAAACTATATTATCAATAGATATTAAGTGATAAATTTAAATTTTGGGAAAATGCTATGTATTATTTCAAGACAAAATGGTTAACTTAGCATCAATAACACATAGATTTTTAGAGTCAAAATTATTTTTCCTCAGAAATGACCAATTGATGAACAATGATTTTCTTCCGAGTTGACTATTTGTGAGTAGAATTTTATTTTGAGTCATTTTGGAACGGAGGAAATAACTAATCCACACATTTTCAAAGTATATAAAAATCATTGTTTTAGTAGAAACAAATATTATAATTTTTTGAGCAACATTGCATAGGAAAAAACTTGTTTATATACTGTGACAAATTATATCCTAAAACTAAGCTGCAATGAAATGGTGTTTGAAGTGCTTTATTTTTACCTCACCACATACCTGTAGTTTAGTCAATTTAGACATTTTAATGGCAACCCATAAACATTCTTTTGATCCATTATATGATAAAATAATCAATGTCCTACCAACAAACCAGGCAACTCAACCAAGTATAATTCAATTAAGAAAAGAAATAAACAGGGTAATATTGATTTTAAGACCTTTAAAAAATTTGAAAATTGTTGCGGAAGACCCAGTTCTTGGAATGTAAAAAGCTAAATAATATCAGGAACTTAGTCATTCAGTGAAAAAGACTCCGATCTGGAGATTCAGATGTTACCAGACAGGAAAGGGAAAACAGTGAAATTTCTCCACCTAGTAACTTGAAAATTCTAGCAAACACTTAATGGGAACAAAGTTAAGTCTTCTAGATGTGGCCAATTAAAATATTTAATTATCTGTGGCTCTTACCGACATTTCTCCAGTACTTGGAAATGTATCAGTAGTTACCATCTTTATTTTTAAGTTTTTTAGACAGAGGCCATATAAAAAGCAATATTATCATTGTAATTATTGGCAGTATAAGAGCACAACCAAAACCCATAAGATTTGGCTTTTTAAAATATTTTAGATATTTGATCATTTGTATTAAGTATTTTTTCATCATACATCAATGGTGAAACAGAATCACTGATGGGCTGCCTCCTGTATGCTCCACACTGGCGATTGAGACCACAACCCAGGCATGTGCCTCAACCAGGAGTCATATGTTGATGTTCAACCACTGACCCATGCTGGCCTGCCAGCTGCACTTTCATAGTTTTTGATTGACCAATTTTTGAATAATTTTAGTTATTCCTCAAACCTTTATATGTTTTTAGAAACAAAAATTTAAAAATGTTTCTTGAAGTGTGTTTTTCTTTTCTTTTGGCATGTTCTATTTATTTTGGTTCAAATGAAGATATAGTATTTCAGGGAAAATAAGTAGAAAAATGTATTTATTCAACAAATATTTATTGAGCTAAATACAATGCTAAGACTTTGGGGTATAGTAGTGAATAATACTCCATAGAATAATATTTCTCAGTTTTATCAACAGCTTTTGTGATGGTTAATTTTAAGTGTCAACTTGTTTAGGTTATTTGGTATACCAGTGTCTGTGAAAATATTGATGTGAAAGCAACTTTCAACTACAATAATTTATATCAGTAAATTTTGAATAGATTAGATTATGCTCCATAATGTAGATTGGCCTCATATAATCAATTGAAGAGCTTAGTAGAAAAAAACTGAAGTCCCCTGACAAGGAATTCTGCCTTCAAACTGCCTTTGGATTCAAGATTACAACAATTCTTTCCTATGTCTCCAGCCTGCTGGCCTACCCTGCAGATCTTGAACTTGCTAGCCCCCTCAGTTACTTAAAATAAACCTCTCAATATATAGGTAGGTAGATAGATGATAGATATGTTAGATAGATAGGTATATGATAGATAGAGATAGATGATTGTTAGATGATAGATGATAGATAGATGATAGATAGATAGATAGATAGATAGATAGATAGAT